>JAIPRM010001538.1:0-37165 GCA_025469315.1 Stegophylla sp. TES_Ste_2020
ATATTTATACATATTTTATATATCTCAAATGGTTTTTGTAAAAAAAATGGAAATTTCTGATTTTGAGTAGTGAGAAAGGGAGGCGCAAATGCAGTGATTCGCCAGGGGTGCCACTGGACCTCAATACAGTTCTGGAGAGAAGCAAAAACTGTTTAATAGAAGACACGTGAAATCGATTTATTCTTTTAGCTCACTGCTAACCTAACGCTAACAAGTCAGTGGGCATCCTTTTCGGACGCAAACGAACAATCAACGTACTACCACTACGACTCGACAACCAAATCATAAACTGGTAATCCCAAATAAAATACCTCGGCGACATCTTGGAGCGCCAACTTACCTTTGACAAACATACTACCGACACTACCAAAAAAGAAAACCACTTCCGCGAATTGCTCTGCCACCATAATAACGAGGAAAAGTCCTATTCCATTGAAAACTAAACTCAACATAGCTACTTAAACTGTATGTCTCTCTTGGGCACCCTTCATCACTCCCTCACACTGACGTAAAATTGAATCATTCCAGGCTATAGGAATTCGACCGTTTACCGCGTTCGTAACTCGGTCCTCTTAAAGTCTGCAAATTTCAAATATATCCAATACTCAATCCTTTCACAATCAAAAACAATGTTTTATAGGAACTCCTACTCCGATCACGATCACATCCGTATTTTGGGTCAATCAGTCCAATCTCCTACCATCAAACTTAAACATGAACCTTACCATCGACTTGGTCCGTTCTAAATGTCACTCATATGACTTTATGAAATGTTGTAATTAAATATTGATTAATGCAAAAGAAAAAAACAAAAATCATAATATTACCATTTTTATGTCGTATTTAACAAAAATCATTAAATTATTCGCAAATTTAAAAAAATCGTACAAAATGAACGGATCAAAGATGTAAATGAATGTGTCAATATTTTTTTAAAAATCAGATTCATAAAATAACTATTTTAAATTTTTTCTATCGCTGTATTACAAAATTTTAAATTTCAAAATTTTGGTCCTAAAAAAAAGAAATGTATACTCTATTATTAGCTGTAACGCAGTGCTGTAGTAATAATTTTCAGGAAAAAAAGGGTAAAAGTTATTAATAGAAAAAAAGTCAAATCTTTCTGGTGTATAACTTTCCCTGTGTGAATTTTTTACAATCAATTATAAACCGCAAATTGGTCAAAAGCGCACGTAATAGTTACAGGACCCTAGTTCTCTAACTCGGTTAGGATTCGGAAATACGCTACAGCCGCAACCGTGTACAGTTATTATAATATTATGCTCGACCGTACGCGTCTCTGTGGACAGGCGGCACCGGGTGCCCGTTGGGATTGCCGGACTTAAACCCTGTGATGACCTTACACACGGCTTCACTCCACCACTGCGCCTGTCCGTCAGCCCGCAGGGTTCGTGTTTGTGACAAAGTGCCCAGCATCCCTGAATCTCGGTTCGTCCGCTACTAATCGGTTGTTGTTTAAATTATTATTTATTTAATAATACACGCCACACAGCTTTTAAATACAATTTTTAAATGATGGTATGTTTACAATTTTAAAATGGGCAAAGTATGATTAACAGTATGTGAATAATTGACAAAAATGAAGAAGAAAATAACAATTTATAAAAAAGAAAAGAAGGGGTCGATTATTTGCTATTCACATGCAGCGAAGAAGTGGTTGGTTAACTGAATAATTTGTATGAGACGTTGAAATATGGAAAGGGACAGAACAACGTATGAGACTACTAAGAAAATTATTAATCATTATAATCGTTAGCTGTTTTATCGTTTTATCGTGATTCAAAATCATTCGTGGACCGGTAGAACCGTGATGTACAGAGCGACGGATGTATTTTTAAAAAAAGGAAATACATGTCATATTTCGTTTATTCTTAACCCGCATGAAAATTTGGGCTGTCGGTAATTGGGTCACGTTTTGTTTACCTGTTTTGTATATGATTTTTTTTCTTTTTTTTTTTACAATTAATAATTCTTCGGTTATCGAGCCGATATTTTATCACACGTAATAATATATTACAGATATAATTTTAGAAGTTGGTAGGTTTTATATATTAAAAGTATACATATTATAATTTATATTATTGGAGAAAATCACGAATTTAATTGTCAGATCGAAGAAAAAAAAACGTACAGTCTGTATTTTAGTTTTTCATTGATAAAAACACGAGTTAATATTTTACCTAACTAATATAATTTTTTATGATAGACGTGTAAGATACTCGGAAAATATAAATAAATTTATCAGTTTAGGTACGAGATACATGTAATATTTCCAAAAGGACACTGGATACAAAATCATTTTTTTCTTACCTTTAGATTCATAATACAATGTTCTAGATGCAAGATACATATTATATTTTTGAATGGAACAAACAAGCTAGTGTTTGCATAATAATTTTTATTTATTTTTCTACGAACACTTTCTGGTGTAGAAATGTTTTTCTAGAAGTTTCTACCAGCTTTTTTTAAAATCAGAATTTTCCAATTAATGGTAATTAAAAGAGAATTTTTCTAAATTCTTATTAATTTTTCTAAAATTTGACAAAAACGCGTTTAAAACACATTTTTTATCCAAACTCTATGAAAATTTAAAAATAGATAAAAAATAATATTAAAAATATTTTGGTGAAAAAATTGCTTGATAATTGTAAAAATTATATTTTTTTGTAAATTTGTTTGAAACACTTTTTTAAATCAAATTGTTTTTTCCTGTTCTCAGTTTGTTTTTGTTTGTTCACATATATTTTCTTGTATTGAATGGTGTACACCAATGACTAAATTAAACGGATCAAATCATCATTAATAATGACTCAGCTACTGAAATCGCTTTAAAAAAAGTTATAGTCGTAGTCCAATACAAAGGCTACAAAAAATGTTTTAAAACCACTGCCTAAGTTTAAACGTTTTAATCAGTTCATAGTGATAATTTATTCACAAAACATAACTCTCGTTATCGTTCCATAAATAATATTTAATACGTCTTTCACACCAATTTATTCCTTTAACTTTTCTTGTAATATCGTTATAATTATAATTTTAATGACTGACCAGAGGAAAATGTGTAAAAAACAAATCGATTAAAACGTCTTCGTGGATAAATTTTTGATTTTAACGATAGCAGAGGGGGAAAAAGCTGCTTCTCGATTCGATTCCGCGAGAGTACTCAATCGCTATGAACAAAAATAAGGTGGTGGGAGCAAAAAAAAAAATTAAATAAAAAATTGGCCGACTTCAAAATATGTTTGCACTGTTGTCGAAAACGCTGAACGGCCATCACTCGGGACCGAAAATTGACCACTTCTCGTGTGTGCACGAAACGAAATTACACGACCCCGACAATAAAATCCCGTGCCCGGGAATTCCGGTTTTACAATTCTCGCGTTTTGTTAGCGGCCGGCACGCATTACAAACATGGTAATAATAATAATAATAACAGTCACGTGGCGTCGGATAATCACGTTCCTACCACCGTAATGACGACGTCGTGATATGCGTTTAATTCTAAACGAGATCGCGTGATGACCGTTCGGAGGGCCAAGGATCGGGTCGGGACGAGGATCCGCTGTTTCCGACGAGTGATAAGAGGAGGGGGGGGAAGCTTCTCTCATTATTTATTTATTTTTTCTTTTTTCGAATAAAAAATACACTAATTTTTATTTAATTCCCACCGTTTAACTGCCCGGATGGGGTGGTGAATAACAAGTACAAGTTTATGGTGACCATACTCCTGTTCTATACGGGTTTGTCCTTTGGTTCGTCTTTCGGTCCTGTTATCCTGCAGTTTTCAATATCACTGCCATTATTTCCCGAGCACTTTGAAAACCATAAATTTAAATTATGTTAATATTACTACTACTGTACTTTCAACTCCGTTTGCTGTCTATCAAATGAGTATTATTTTTTTATTTTATTATTTTTTCGATAAATTTCCATATTTTTTTCATTACGAAAGATTGTCAAATTTTTTGAATGCAATATACGGTTGGAGAGCATTGGCTTTTTCATAATTTATTGCAATGTATAGGGTTTATATCTTATGGTTCTCAAAAACTTTAAAATATGCTCTATAAGTAAAAAAAAATTTGCTCGAAAAAATTTAAATAATAAATGTTATACATATTTTCTTCAATCATAATTCGGTACTTAAAAAAACATATAAAATTAAAAAATATTTACACATTTCTTTCGTACGTATTCATAATTATTAATATATTTAATAAATTACAAAAAAATAATCGATGTTGGATATTATCCAGTCGTATTAATAAATATTTTGGAAATATTTTTATCTATATACAAAAAAAAACTAAAACACAATCATTTCCGTTCATCATTTCCTGAAAACGTTATAAAATAATGTTTCACGGAATATTGTTTCAGTTATTTCTGCTCTAATTACCAAAAAAAAAATTAATTAGAAAAAGATAAAACTCTAAGATGTGCAAAAATATATACAAAAATCTATTTTATTGTATTCCATTTAAAAAAAAGATAATTACGTAGCTGTTGCTATTCTTTTATACGCTACAAACAAATATGCAAATGCTGTGTAAGTCTTGTGCCCTTATTATACAATTATAAATATATACATATGTATGTATTATCAGAAATATTGATTCGATTTAAGTGAGTGAATAACATGTAAGCTTAAAATCAATATATCGAATGATTTGAATTTTCAATATTTGTCAGAAACTTTGCGTGATAAAAATCATTTAAGTAAATATTTTATTCAAGACAAAACAGAGTCGTTATCTCTCGTCTTTTATACGCATTCTTATGCCACGATATCCTCTAATTAATTTCAATTAATTATGTAAATTTCAAAAATTGTATATTTGATTTGAACGTCAAAAAATCAGTTTCTGTTCACGTTTATTTTAAATCGTGTAGCTTAGGATATTCTTGTGATGTTTCCAACAAGATATTGCTAAACTGATATTTTTTGTAGTGCTACTTTAGAATTTTTAAAATACGGTCACCTCATCCTATATAAACATTTCCCTTATAATTTTGCACTTGAATGAAATATATTATGTAAAAAAAAAAAAGCGCACGAAAACACGTTGAGTTTTAAATCAAAATTGTCCAAAAATCCAAAAAAATCCGGATCTGTTTATACAATAAATTCGTGTGTACCAAACACCAATACGTATATTTCATTGTAATATCACTAAATTAAGGTCGACAACAAATTCTATGTTTAATCGTCTGCAACTCAAGAGCACGAATTTGAGTCAAATTTTTGGAAAGCAAACATGATTTTAGAAAACTCCACTACCCCTGCCCCCTCATCATGTAAAACATTTGAAAAACAGTTTTTATTAACTTACCACAGTAAATGCTCTGCTGGGATTCACTCGAAGCACATATTTTCTAAAAGCCCATAATCAGGAACGGAAAAGTTATTCTTATACTTATAATAGGTTACAAAATCATGTTACTTAAAAATTGTTTATCTAATTACAAAATAAAAGTTACTATAGGAATTTGTAACCGGTTACAAGTTACAGTATTTTAGTTACATTTAATTAAAGTTCCTGGTTACTATTTTACGTTTAATCTTCAACATAAATCTTCGTCAATACTAAATTTTATTTTATTACATTTATTAAATATTTAATTATATATATGTAAACAAATTTTACACAAAAAAAAAAAACAATTTAATTATCTAAAAAGACTTTATTAGATATAAGTAATTGATTACTGCCCAATTCTGTTCATAGTGAGACCATATTGGAAAAAAGTTAAAACTTTTTTTTTATACATAGCAATTTTAGAATTTGAACCGAATTTGAATTGCGTATTAAATTTAATACGTGCAATAGCTTTTGGTTAATATTATGTCAAATATAAAAAAGGTGTGAATTATCTCATTTTTTTTTTTTTTCTAATAAAATTTCTTATTCTGCAAACTAGTTCGAAAACCGTCGGTCTACTAAGTTTGTGTCATCGTTTTACGGTAGAATTTTGACAAAAGCAATTATTTTCTCGTGAAATACAAATTATTTTTAAAATCTCATTCTGCAAGTTTTAATTCTAAATTCGGTTAATTTTTTACCTTAACATTTTCCACGTAGGTCTATATCAATTATCGAAACACTGTTTTTTTGTTGATAACTTTCCAAGTGCATTGTTCTCGATTCCCAACACGTTTTTCCAAATGAAACTACCGAAAATTTTTAATGAAAATACCAATACACGGGACAATAACTTTTTCACGGATTGATCAAAACCGAGCTCGAACCAAAATGGATACATACCTGCAACAAAAGAAAACGCAAAATTAGAAACGTGATTGTTTTCAATAATATTGTTAGCTTATCTTTTTCGGTAAGTGTATTATCTAATTGCAAACGAAGAAAATCGTTTAAAAGTATAACATGTGTTTTTCTTTTGTACTCTTATGACTCATTAACCAAAAAACATTCAGACTCTTTAACTTTTATTTTTTGTCTTGATATGACTTTTTCTTAGGACCTGTTACTTATTATATTATAAACTATGTATCGATATTATGAAAATAATAATAATAATACAATTTCAAATTTTGTTTATTTGTTTTTATTTATTCGCTATATACATAAGTGCAATTAGAGGGGGTCTTGAGGGGGCTTAGCCCCCTCAAAACTACTTATAGCCCTCCCAAAAATTTTGAGAATTACTTAAGGATAATGCCTTTTTGAAGGCTAAATCAATCAAAAATACATATTATAAAAAAAAACATTTTCCGAGTTGCGCCAATGACTATATATTTACCCTAACTAAAATTTAGTAATTTTTTCACTGGTTTAAATTAAAAATGATCTTTTAACGAAAATAACCTAAGCTAAGATATGGATCATTATAATTAAAAATCGATACACTTTTAGGATGTTTACGACATAGGATAACCAATATATTCTCTACTATCGCTCAGAATCTAAAAAAAAAAATAATTATAATTAATAACACATTTTGGAATTACGGACTACAACAATGGAACGTATCTGTTTTAATTTTTTTTTTTTTTTTTAAGTCAGCCACCTATGGTCTAAACAATTTATTTTTATGGAAATCAGTTTTTTTATTTGTATTAAATTCTTGGAAAATGCTAAAAATATGTAATATATTTGGTTTGTAACATCACGTAAGAAGAAATTCTGAGAGGACAGATGTACTTAAAAAACTGAAGAGGCCACGATTCAATCTGAGTGGGCTTGACCCCTCTGGTCCCCCTTGGGGCACTTACGCTGAAACTGCAGCGATTAGAGTGGACATTTTTACGATCTTTTTAAGAAAAATCACTATTTTAAGAGGGAAAAAATAGTATATAATACATATTATTTGTATGCTCGTGATTATGTAATAAAAACGTGCGTTAATACTTTTTCTAGGTTCGGAAAACGAAACGTCATGTTCTTTTAGCATTTAGCTAAGTCGAGAGCTGCAAACTTTAATGGTTAATTGAATTTGCGTCCACGTTACGTTCGAAATAAATGAAAAACGGTATTCGGCTTTTCCACGGGGAAACGTGGCTTTTGTTCTTGCACGGTGAAAAGTTGTTGAACTCGAAAAGGGCAAGAGAGCGAAAAGACTGGCCAAAAATGTTGTGAGTATTTTTTCTTGTTTTAAACGATCCTTTGGGGGTATATATTTTTAATGCCATTGTTGGTCCACAAAATACGAACCGACCACTCGGCAAAAGTTAGTGTTGTGGACATTTTGCTCTCGAAACTTAGGATACCACGCGAAAGCCCTCTTGAACTTCCGCCCGGAAATATGTGAGAACATAAAAAAGTCAAGGTGTTTAAAGTGTTGTTCTGAGATAGAGAAAGAGAGTGAAAAAAATAGAAGAAAACGCCGGAGAAACTCTTAAATTTTGAATACTTGGCACTTTTATCCCTCTCGCCGTTTTCCACTCTTTTTTCAAATGTTTTTCAAACGTAAATGGTCAATAATTTATAAGGGATTTATGCAAGGCCATGGTACTTTTTTTCGTTCAGTAATTCACGACATTCAAATGTCACGATTTACCGATGCTCCCCCGACGAACTTATATACCTTTGTATGTACAACAAAAAGGGATATCAACCGGTTAATTAATTTTGTCATCAACTGTCTGACTTAATTAGATCAAACGGTCACTGTTTTAACTTAACTTTTTAAGCAAATTTTCCGTTTAATCAAGTTTTACTAAAACGTTCCGAATTTCATTCTTCCGACGAGAGATTTAATAAAAAACTGAATATTCAATATAACAAAATAATATGAACGTCATTGTTTACGATTAGTAAATATTTGATAAATTCTCCGATCGATTATTCGTCGTTTATGGTTTTGATAATTGAATACCGAATTTGGTAACCATAGTACTTACTTTAACTTTTTAATTGGGTAAATTTTTTTTCCATTTAAACTTGGTGAGTTACATTTTTTCATTAATTATTAACTGTCAATATACACTGTATGTTAATGCAACTTGAGATGGTTCAAAATAAAACTTTATAATTTACTATTATAATGTTTAAACCAAGTGAGAATAAAGATAGCTTGATTTAAAATATAAAAATATAATAAATGCAATGTCTCACGAATATTTACACGTCGAGATTTAACTCTAAACAACGCAAAGAATTGAATTTTTCCGGGAAAATATTTCGAAAACAATAGCGAAACTAAGTTAAGATTTTATCTTTTTAGCTGTCTTAGGTGGCGGCTTCAACTGCTTTTAACTTAATATTCTCAAAGACAATATCGTTTTTGATGTAACAATCGATTAAATTTTAGCGAGTAAATGGTGTTGGAGAGGAGTGAACGGGTAAATTTTTATAGAGTAAGGAAACGAGTAAATCTTCGTGAAACATCCCGTACTCGATCCTAGTGGATCATAAATTTAAAAAAAAAAAATTTAATTGTCTCCAAGATGCGTAAATGTCTGTATACCTATACTTTTTATGCGATGCTAATTTATGCAGAATATAAACAACGCGTACTAACTATACACTGTAGATCAGTGGTGCTCAACCGGTGTGCCGCAGCACACTACTGTGCCGTGAAATCAACTAGGTATGCCGCGAGAAATGTCTGATATTTGTAAATATGATTATATTTTCGCCAATCCTGTGCACATACTTTTGGTGAGCTTAACGTTTGTTCGATTAATAATATTTGTTATGTATTGTGATAAGTGATAACTATGCTTGTGTTTTTAGTTTACTTCACATGAGTTCACTTATTTGTTCTTTTACTAACGTCCTAGTACACTGTTAATTATTCAAATTATTACACTAACATTTATAAAACTGTGACTATTAAATACTTAAATGTCAACAAATTGTGCCGATTAGACAATACATGTGTTAACCCAGCTGAATGTCTTGGTACGTAGCGATTACTTTTAACCTAATGATTACTAAAGTTGTTGTTGTCAAGTGCGTGAGTGCGCCATGGAAAATTTGTAATATATTATAGTGTGCCGTGAATAAAAAAAGGTTGAGAACCACTGCTGTAGACCGACGTGACGGCTACAAATAGAAACGCGATAATAATAGCTGTACGTTTCCAACGAAACAAATTTTCTCGATTTTAATCGAAAATTATGTAAACATGGAATATACACGTACAGTGTAATATAATAATAATAATAATAATAATATGTATGTGTGTGTATATATATATGACGTTGCTGAATTCGTAATTTTAACTGTACACATATACACTGTATAATAATATGTACACACGTTGTCGTCGTGCGACGTGTTTGTGTCGTTCCCGTTTGCGCAAAAAGCTATTATTTTTATTATTATTACTATTTTATATATATATATATATATATATATATGTATAGAAGAATAGAGACAGACACGAGAGAATAAGAAGAAAAAAAAAATGTTTTCATAACACGAACGACGACCGACTGGTTGCGGTGAAGTAGGTATACACACAAAGCATAAACGCACACACACGCAAATAAAAATACATTTGGCGCCGAAAGAACACCGCGCGAAATAGTTATAAAAATACATTATATTTATAACTCTGTGTGTGTGTGTGTATAGTTACTTTTCGAGGATCGGTGGTGAAGACGTCTCTCCCCTCGATTCCCCACTCGCGGGCCAGCTTTTAATGTAGTTAAACCGCGCGCGCGCGCGCTCGCGCTATATTAAGTAATAATGTGTATTTACGGTGCGACGCAGATGGGCAATCGTTAAACACGCATTTCTGAGCCCCCCCCCCCGCGAAAAGCCCAAGTGTAAAGTCATAAAATCGTTTTCCGGTCGCGAGAGGAAAGTTAGCAGTGTACACACACTCGCAGGCTCAGCTCTCGTATAAACACATACACCGCGTATTATGCTATACGCACACACATCACATGTTACCACGTGTACAGACGTGTGTGTGTGTGTGTGTGTGTGTGCGTGTAAGACGGAAAAATAGGGTGAGAGAAAACACCACAGCCTCGCCAAGAAGTATTGTTCGAAACCGCCGCCAGGGTCGTGCGTTCTTTCTCCCAGGGACGAGACAAAAGTAGTAAAAATCGCATGTGTATGAGAAGTCCAACGCTGCAAATAACCTACGCCCTCCCCTCCTCGCCGCCGCCGCCGTTGCAATCGTATACGAATCAATCAAAGTCTCTAGCGGGCGAAATTTTCAACGACAAAATAGACGAGTGCTGAGTAAAAATAAATACGTATAATATGTATATACAGGGCCGGAGCTACAAATCGCGGGTCCCCGTGCAAAATAGTTTTATTCTTTAAACTATTCTTACTTTTATAAATTTTGGTCAAATTTTAAACACTTTAATGAAGTAATTAAACGAAATCATAGATTAAATGTAATAAAATAAAAAATACAAAAATTACTTATTTAAAAATAAATAAATTAAACCTAGGTATACAACTATGCATTTGAACACACAAAATTTTGAAAACAGGGTTTGACAATGAATTTAATGTTTTATTTTATAATATGTTAAACACATAAACGTGCGCACGGGTGTAGAATTTTTTGCAAATACTGCACGTAAATATTTTCAAAAGGATAATAATTAATAAAAGGCTATACAATAAAGACCATACGGTTACCATATGGTCTCAATCTAAACGTTTTTTAGCGTTCATAAATTGGAACAAGTCAAAAATTTTTATTGATATTGGCTGGTATCTGAAACTTAATTATGCATACGCCTATAATTATCATAATAAACCCTTCGACTTTCAAATAATTCAGTAATTAACTGGCTAACTATATTAATGCATCTACTAAACTCTGTTTCCGCAGGGCCCTGTGCAGACGCACCGGTTGCACTGCCCTAGCGCCGGCCCAGTGTATCATAACCGTATTGAGGTCCAGTGGCACCCCTGGCGAATCACTGCATTTGCGCCTCCCTTTCTCACTACTCAAAATCAGAAATTTCCATTTTTTTTACAAAAACCATTTGAGATATATAAAATATGTATAAATATATAGTATACCATGTAAGCACTAATACATTTTAATAACTATTTGTTACTAATCATGTTAAATTACGTTTTTGTTTTTATAATCTTAAGTTACTTTAAATGTAGTTAAGTTTGGTGAATCATATAGGTAGTATGTATTATTTTACAAAATAACTACACGATATTAAATAAATGTGCATGTTTCAAATATTATGTGAAAAATATTATATAAGTAATATTGAAATTTGCGCCCCTCTAAGAATTACGATTCTGGCCCATGCCCTTTTGCCCTGCTCAGAACACAGCCCTGCAGTGTGTATATACGATATGATATTTCAAACGTTATTATTATTATTATTATAACACACGAGCGTGTGGAGACAACGACGGTGAATATGTCTGTTATACGAGCGTTTTACTTTGCCCCCACTCCCCACACTTGGAAGCCCCGCCGTGCTCACCATCTAGTTTGAAAGTGAAATTTAAGTTTAAAAGTCACTCTTATCATAAACTTTATGTAACTTAATTAATTGATTTTAATTCTGAATAACTTTGAGCAACTTCGAGCGGGCACGCGGCATTGTATGTATACATATATAATATATATATATTATTGAAAACTCGAACAAATAATAATTTTGAAAAGTCTTAAAATCAAAAGTATCTATATGACGGTTATTCTCCGGTGTATTTTATGTCGTTTTGTTCATACGACGTAAATTCACTCGCAATTAGATTGACAGGAATAACGTTTTGGGGGGGAGGGGGAATTCGTCGTAATGGGGGCGGGGGGAGGGTGCACGATATCTGTGCGTTAAACGCAATGTTCTAACACAGGGGTCTTCAAACTACGGCCCGCCGAGGTTTTTGTACCGGCCCACCAAGTTAATAAATGTTGTTCATACCATCGTATTCAGCTTTGAGAATACATTAGATGGCGAAAAAATATTACCGCAACAATAAAATACAAACAAATTATTTTTGAAGTTATGTAATAAAACAATTTTCAATTTTATGATTATTCGGTTAGTAGCTTAATTTACAATTTTTTGTCAATTTTTCAATAGATTTTCCTCGTTTTTGGGAAAATTATTGAGAAATTTGAAAAATTACTTGTCTTAAGTAATATCTGAGTGTGATTTCGAATCTATAAAGTTGCTGATCGAAATTTTTGAACAATTATTTCTATACGAAAAAATGTTTCCTGAAAGAGAGAATAAAAACATCACTGTAAAATCATTAACGCCTTCGCTTCGCTCAAAATCTAAAAATTATGTAAATAAAACTGAAAATGTATAAAAATAAACATGCATTTTTCTATTAAAATCTTATCATTTCTTCGATTTCATAACCTCTCTATTCCTCCAAAAATGTTGGCCCGCGATGCCAAAGTGTATCTTAAATTTTGCCCACCGTAAAAAAAGGTCGGAGACCCTTGTTCTAACATAACGCGCAGTAGTGATTTTGCGGAATATTATTAATCGTTGAACGAGTGATTTTTATCGAAAAGTCATTACTTTCGAAAAAAAATTGAATGACCTTAGCGTTTTTTTTTTTCTGATATTAGCTATCCAGAGGTATCTCTACCGGAACTAAATCAAACGCTATTAAAACACAAAATAACTAACTTTGCATGGATATTTGAATAAACGTCATTGAATGATGTTTAGGATACGTTTGCTGCTCGAAAATATTTTTGGTTGGTCCTGGTTTGCCCACCAACATCAGAAAGACAACTAGTTTGCTCACAAAAATATCAGTCGTTTGGAAACAATATTAGACTCAAAATGAATAAATAGTACTGTGAGAACTTTAAGCTACTTAAAGGAATTTATTTCCTAATTTCGTGCCTAAGTACATTTTCCTTCCCACTTTACAGATTTAGAACTGTCATGAAACTATTTGTTCATAGATGTTTTTATGTACGATTAGTCTCTATCGTAATATAGTTAACTCGTATAGTTGGTTAAATATACTCGTTATTTTTATTTATTTTCTATAAATTCACGTTTTGAAGTTTTTAAATTACTTTATTTTTTTCTATAGAAGCGATTGCTCATTAGTTTTAATTTGACATTCGATTTAATTTATTTTACCGAATTCATATTTTATCCATAATTTAATTTTGTATTTTATTGCTTCAATCAATGGATTCTTTTCTGCAATAATTATTAGTATTATTGGTCATTGATGATTTATTGAAAGATAGTTATCATCAAGTTATATTTTTCATATCAAGCTTAATTCTAACATTTGTCTTCCGTTTCAGGTAAAAATAAAATAAAAATATTAGATTGTATGCAAACTAGTTGTAGATTCAATTTCGTCGTGTGCCCAAACGAGATTGCAGTAAAAACCTTTAGATAATAGTACACAAGCAAATTGTAGTCATATTTTAAGGTAGCGAAACTATTGTTTTACTATGCTTAAAAATACAATTATTTTAAAAATAAAAAAATTATATTTTAAAATTATTAACTAGATAATAATTATTATTAATAGTAAATTGAGTGAATATTAAATTAAGCATTTGTTGATGTAAGCTGTTTACACTTTATTGGTTAGGTGCTGATCGAACCTAACCTATATAAAACAACTAATTATTATAAATTGCAAGTGCTTCAGCCATTTTTTGGGAGGGGCTTAACCACCTCAATCATGCTTATATATTTAACCTACTGATATCACAGAAAAACGTTTTGCCACTAAATAATCATTCTATTGACACCAAAGGTTGGATTAAAATATTAGTAATTTGAGAGAAAAAAAAATGTTTTTCCACCTAAATTAGTCTTTTTGGCCCACTGTGCGACGAGGATCATCTAGTTATTCGACTATGCACGCTTTCGGGGTGTTAGGGTAGGTGTTGGGGGGGGGAAGGTGGTTTACAGGTATAGTTATGACAATAATATTATTATTACCGTTGTCGTTAGCCACCCGCGGGTTGCGGACCGCGTGCGTTTAACCCGAATAGTTTAGGCGGTTTTCCGCGGCGTCGGCGGCTAAACGGCATGCGGCGGCGGACGAATTCAAAAGGCGTCGCTCCGTCGTATAACTGTATACAGGTACGCGTCTCTGCTACGCGTCTCTGCTACGCGCGTAGCAGTACAGTCGTGTTACGCGCCCTTGTCAACGTCCGTTTTAATTACGTAATTATCAACGGCCCCCTGGTGGCGGGGGGGGGTTGGGGGGAATTGTAAGAGAAGTGGCGAGTGGGACGAGTCCGTCCGGGAATCGCGAGCGTCTCGGGGGGCGGAGAGAGATAACAATTTCGTTACGTCGCTCGTTTCGACGAACGTGACCGGACTGCGTTTTGCGACAAAACGAGCCGGGCGGCCGGGGAGTCGGGCGGGGGCGGAGGAGACTCGGCCCCGGGTCCGGGTGGAGCGGTCGGTCGACCGAACAAAACCCCAACGAACCCGCCGCCGCTCTGCCGCCGTTACTCCGCGACGAGTGAGACGTCAAGCGTCACCCCCTCCGCCGCCGCTGCTGTTGCTGTCGCACACGTATACAACGCACGCACGCACACGAGCGCACCCCCCCCCCTCCCCCGCGGAGTACACGACGTTTCTTTGACGCGAACGCGAGTACGGCGAAAATCCCCGTATTATTATTATTATTATTATTCGCTGTCCTCGCGGCCCAGCGCCATTTCGGTTTTCCTTCGACGAGGTAATATTTTTAGTAAAGCCGTTTCAAACTTTCAACTCTGTCATTAGGACTTTGACGCTCAAAAAACTCGAGTAAATGTTCCAAAAAAAAAAATTAAAAATGCTGTAGACAAGTGCATTACAGATTAATTTACAATAATAGTAATAATACAATAAAAATCGTGTAATACCAATCATATTTCATTTCACTGTCGTACGCAAAAGGTGGCTAAGGGGCTTTAACCCCCCCCCTACATTAATTGTTATTTATTTGTGTACGTACGAGATGACATTCTAAATATTCTAATTTCTGAATGAGAGGAATGAAGAATATAATATGGATTTTATAAAGCTATGTGTACTTTTTATTTTTATTTATTTTTTGTATGGACGGAAATACTAATTCATAAGTTACATCCAGTAATTTTTTAGATTAAAAAATGAATTTAGTTGGTTTATTTAGGAGGTCAGTATTCAGAATTCTCAATATTTTTTCTAAGCGGATGGGAAAACTACATAAAAATTACGAAAAACGGTAAAATATACTATAACCTTATTTTTCATAATATTTAATTAATTTATTTAACAGAACTTAAAGAATAATGTAGGTAAAAACTTCAAATATTCACTTACTACAAAAAAATAATACTTCATGAAAATTTCAAATCCATTTGACTCATTAGTCATATTTATCTCATTTGTTTCATTAAATGTTAATCTTTGAATACTAAGAATTGAAAATATTAACACAAATTATTAACAGTACTGAAAAAATGAAGACAATTGTAAGTCAACTTCTTATTTATATATCAGATTAAAGTTAGGATTTATACAAAACAGGTAATTTTCACGTAAAATAATGTTTTTTATTCAATCAAAATCTCATTTTAAAAATGTAAGAAATTTCTTAATCCAGTAGAAATTTATTTTATCAAAATATTTTTCACGTGTTTTGTTACATAAGGTATAATTCTCAAGAAAGTTGACTGAATGAAAACAAAATATATACAAAGGTTTAAGTTAAAATATTGTGGTTCAAATTAATAAAAAATAAAAAAAATTATATTAAATTGACACCTGTGTTTCCCAACGTAGGATGCTAATGTCTTGTGGACATTTTAAGTATTAAAAGTGGCAATTAGGGGAGTGATTTAAATTATATAATTCATACAATTACAATCACCAAAAAAAAAAGAAAGGTCACCAGTTTTCACCGATGGTGATACCAAATGTAATATTATACAGCATTTTACTATAGATGTGTAGAATGTATAATGTACATTAGAAATATGTAAAAGGGATATTTAAGACTGAGTCTTAAAAAAAATATATAACCTAACCTAACCATGGTAATAAAAAAAGAAAAAAAATCACTAGCTTTTAAAAAAAATGATATGAGGGAGGTGGTGTTTTGGTATTTTGAAAGTCAAAAGGGGCGTTGAGTAAAATAAAAAGTTTGGGGAAACAATAATATACATGAATAATAAAATGAACATGAATTATTCTGTTATTAAATAACAATTGTTTAACATACGGAATACTCGTATAATAATGAAAATTATTATTGTAGGTGTATTGACTGTAAATCCGTTAAGATTCGTTTTATTGAAAAAAAAAAAATGATTTGTCGTATCTTTAAAATTCCACACTTCCATCAAGAATATCCCACTCTAGGAGTGAAGAATACCGAAATGTGACGGTTAAAAAATTAATCATTACGTTATTTTAAGTTGATTTGGAGCAGGTATGTAGCTAAGGGGTAGCTTGCGGTGGCGAGGCTACCCTTAAAAGTTTACTGGCCACCCCACATTCCACTCCAACTGATTTGTTAACACACTTAGGCTAAAAATGAAATATTCAACAAATCTCATGTTAAAACAAAATAATTGTGATAGTAAAATAGAAAATCAACTCAAAATTTCCGATTTAAGTCTCTTAACTAAACATAATAGTATTAAAATAATTATTCCATTCGATGTCACACATACAGTAGGAATTAAAAATTCTAAAATCAAAACGACGTATTTATAAATTAAATGCCATTTACCGGTCGGAACATCATTTTCATTTTAAATGAGACACTTTATAAATATTTTTTCCAAATTTTAAATTAATCAAAAACAACGTTTTGTCCCGTATCTACGATTTTTTTCTCCGCTATGCGAGCACGTTCAGTTCGACATTGACCGCCCCTAGATCGATTTCAGTCAAAGTTCGGTCATTCCGGGCGCACGTTCCCGGGACTACGTCCCCGACCGTGAGCAAAAGTAAAAAAATGTTCAGAAAATACGTGGGAAGAGATAATCAAAACTATACAAGAAGATCTAAATATTATTGAACAACGGCTTAATATAAATTACCCATTTCCGAAATATGAAAAAACACTTATTTTACTGCACGCATTAAAAATAAAAACATTACCAAGCATAAAATACATCACATTACATAAAAACATGTGCACTAAATGATAATAAAATTAAGTGCCAATGTATAAAAACAAATATTGTGAATAAAGTAAACTATTTAGGTGTACAAATGCGTTCTGACGCGTGAAATGGAAAGAACAAAATATAAATTCAACAATAAATAAGACTAGAAAAATGATTCTTATTACGAGATGATATTGTGAACAAAAATGATTTAAGGCAATTCTATCAAGCCCTTATTAGAACCAGTAATTTAATATGGAATAATAAACTGGAGGGGGGGGAGGCTATTATGATAATATTCTCTCACGATTACAGAGACTTGTCGAGATACAATTATACGTATAGCCCTAAAAAAGATAGAGAATGTATCGCACAAAACAACTCTACGAAGACTTTGATGTCCTTAAAATAATAATAAAAAAAAAAAAAAAATACAAATATAGGTTTTGTCCGGTCAAAATCGAATAATATTTTGTCGCACCGTGCGCGGGCGGCGCGGCGGCCGAGAGGCGAATAATAATAATAATATTCGTCCGGTGACGGCGGCGAACGAGTCTGCGTGGACCGGAGAGGAGGACGCGACTGCGTGACACCGCCGCACCGCGCGCCGCCGTGTCGACGCGTATACTTGCACGACGTGTAGAGATTTACCCGCCGTCGCACCCTTCGTACAATACGCATTAAATACGCACAAGTATTGTGTATATGTATACATATATATATATATATACATGTGTGTGTGTATTATTGTATCGTACGATTATATTATAATAATAATATGTGCGACCGACGGACGTGCGTGCGCGTGACGGGACGTTATCCGCGCGCGGGTAATCCGCGAGCGCATAACCGCGTGAACACGGCCCCGCGCGGTTATTCGCGCGTCTCGCACATCGATCGCGCGGCGCGGCTCGGCGGCGGCGGCGGCAATGAGCGAGTTTCCGCGGGCGGCAACTTAGAGAGCGTGCGCCCGCCCGTGCCGGACGCACGACTATCCGCGACCGACGACACTCGACCACGCCGTCGTCCCCGGGTAGTTATAATAATATTGACGATTTTTTTTGTTTTATTCTTGGGGGTATTTAAAATCCACGTGTTTGACACTTTTGTCCAGGTAAAAATGTTGAGTAAAGTCAAGAAAACCGGACAAACTTACGGCGCCAAGGATGTTCTTCGCTCCTCGGGTCAGATACTCCTGGTGAGTGTGTAGTATCATAGAGAAACGATAAAACGTTTCTTCAACAAGACGATTCTGAACGCAGCGAGTTAATAATACAAAAAAAAAAAAACAATAATAGTCGTCATTTTTAACACACCCGCTGAGAGTATGTGACCTGAAGAGCGAAGAATATCCGTGGTGCGAAGTATGTCCGACTTCCTTGACTTTATTTTACTTTACTTTTTTTTTACCCAATAAATAAAGAAAAGGGGAGAAAATTAACGAGAAAAAATGGTCAAAATAATGTCCAAACAATTTTCTTTTTCACATTTTCAAAATTTTTTTGCACCGAAATGTTTCTCATGTTATTGCCTATCTACGTTTATACTTTTATAAAGTTTGGATAAAAAATTGTGGTTTCCAAGTTTTCCAAAAAAAATGAAGAATTCAGAAATTCAAAAAATTACCTCTTTAAAATACCAACTAGAGGCAATTCTGGTTTCAAAAATTTCTAATCCAGACTTTTGGACAAGTAGATCCATACGAAAAAGAGTATACAGATAAAAAAATAAACAGCATTGTAAAAACACTAGCTTCTTCACTTCGTACAGAATCTAAAAATTATTCATCTATTTTCAACTCTCGCATCTCTTGATAATTATCTGACGGTCATCTTAGACGACCAATTCCGTTTCCTTGACGAATTCTATTAAAGCGAAAATAAAACAATTTCTCGCGAATAATAATTTAATAACTATTTTTAATATTTTATAACTATTTTAATAACTTCTTTTTCTATACAAAGCTTAAAATACGGTTTTATCACATTTTGAAAATTTTTCCGAAATTTTGGAACAGACTTCGGAAAAGAACCTCTCTAACGTAGAACAAAACTCCCATTAGAAAAAAGTTGCTGGTTGAAACTTTTGGATAAATATTTCAAAAAAGCGATCACTGAAAAAATAATAATAAAAATGAAAAAAAAAATAAGCATTATTGTAACTCCACTTAGAATCGAAAATTGATTTAATCTCCTATCATATTTTTGAATTACCAGTTGGATTTTCTGTATCTTATCTATATGAATGTAAAATGTATTTATCTTTATTCGTATCTAGATATTTTTATATAAAATAACTGTATCTTATATTGATATTCATTATCAATTCTCAATAAAAACTGGCCATAAAACCTCCCGCCCCTCCCTAATCAGTCAATTTATTTTTATCAACACATTGATAAGAAAAAGAGCTCAACAACAATAGGATACTATAACAATAAAGTATCAAAAATATAGGTACCTAATAAATTAAATTATAAAAATCAAATCTTAGTTTTTTCTATTTATTCGTCAGTAAAATATTTCAATGACAGAAAGTAATGAATTATTTCTCAACCCAGTCTACTGCGAAATATCTTATCATAAAATTAATATCTCAATTTACTAGTTAAATTTTCTCTGAAAAATGCCGAAAGATTTTTAAAGCATAAATGTTTTTAATACTTCCTAAAAAAACAAATGAATATTCAATTTATTTATTTTCCCCATACATTTAAGTCATTATGTAATAAATAAATGTATCAAATAAAATTAACAACAAAAAATCTACGGACCGTTTATTTATTTTAGTAATAGATTGAACGGAATTTTACTTTGTAATAAAAATAAATGTAAAAATAAATTAGAAGTAATCTTTCTTTACATATTTGCATAAAATGTTCAGGTATTAATAATACCAAGAGATAAAAATCTCTTTTTCGTTTTGAATAAATAATCCAATTTCTTCGTTAAATTAGTCATAGTCGTGGCACAGTGAGGGATGGTTACTACCCCATAAACCATAGACTCTGTTTATAACATAACTATTTTCTCTGATACGAAATAAAATATAAAACCAAGATTGTCATACATCCTTAATTATTCTCTGACTTTTCCTGTTTTATACATTTTCCAGAATTAAATAATAATTTATATAAACATTTATTCATTAACTGGATAAAAAAAAAAACTGAACTCAATTCCTCAAATCAATTTATTTATTTTATTTTTATTTTTTGTTTTGTTTATGGAATACTGTCCAAAATAATTTATTCATCTAAATATTTGTGTTTACCCTAAAAATATTGTTAATATAATTCACTTAAGTACCTAATCCAAATAAACAAAAAAGTAAGAGTGAAATTTTAAGATCCTAGTAAAAAATAAAAATTAGGTACTCATTAAGCGAAAAATATTTTTATAAATAAAATACACAAGTTACTCCAGAACTATATAAATATATAGAAAACTCGTTGAAAAATTGGGAAACAGAAGTAGGTATTTTAAAATTTTGCTAATAATAAAAATTTCAGAACATTTTTTATTTAATACTGACTACTTTCCGGGCTTTCCAGACTTGTGGCGAACGGACAACGGGCAGGGAGGGGAAGGCTTTAACCTCTTAGCACTATCCCTCCGTAAACCGTTGACGGCTCGCGCCCCGGGAAACGGAGTGCTCGTGGGTTACGTTAGTGTGTGCTCACAAAGAATAATATTATTGCCGTTACTGCGAGTCGGTTTTAATTGATTTTCGTCACGGCCCTCGGGTTTAATGACTTTACGTACCTATTATATATATATGTATATATGATTTTTTTTTAAATAACTATGGCATCCCGTGATCGGGATCCGGTGGGCGGGAGAAATGATAATAAAATAACCATCCGCGGAAAAAAAAAAAAAAAACTCCCCAAACAAAAACGAAATAACCGTAAAACACAAAAACAAAACAAAAACAAAAAAAAAAACAGTGATATTAATAATAATAATAAGAGTTCACGATGACCCGGATAAGGGGTGGGCCACGCGGAGTGTTTACACGTACGCGGTCGTTTCCCACAGTCCCCCATGCGTTACGCGTTCGAAAATTCAACGCGTCGCATCATTGTCCCGGCCGGTCTCTCGTGTATATTTATCGTCGCAATTAAAACAATAATAGCAAAAAACAAAAAACAAAAAAAAAAGAAGTAATATATTATATCGGTTATAGGCCGCGGGCACGCGCTCCGGTATATTATTTCGTGTCGTTGTCGTCGTCGTCGTCGTCGTCATCGTATTCACACACACACACACAAATACATACACACACACACACACACAAATTTTTATATATATATATATATATTATATAGAGTATAGTCTATTGTCATCGTGTCGACGGTAATGGATCGCGTACCGCATAAAATATATATTATAATAATATAACCAAACACAATCGCGCGTATAACGTTGTACGGGGGAATTTAAACTACCCCGGTGAAGCATAAATATGTATATATGTGTGTGTGTAGTGTGTGAGGGGGTTGTCGGGGAGGAAATTCGGAGGGATGAGATTTATATTACAACGATGATACTCAATGTGCGTGCGGATTAACCGTGCGCGATGTGTGTGTGTGTGGATGATTTTTTTTTTCCCAGTTCGTTTTGTTTTTTTCCGATTTAATGCGATCAGAAACGCATTAATCGACTTAATTAGGTGGACCGCGAAACGAATATATTATAGAGTGTACGGGAGGGGGGGGAGGGAGGGAAATAAAAAAAAGGATTTATTTGCACCGCGTAAAAACGCGTCCGCAATACGGGGGGCAATAAAAGAGTTATAACGCGAGTGTAATATACTCTGATACAGGGTATTCCATTGAGTCGTTCCATGAGTGGAATCGGAAACCTATGTAATTCCGCGTTTCCGCCGCCCCTCTAAACGACTATTTCGATTTTTATCATGTTATTCGATGCTGATATCAAAAAATCCCAAAAGCCTGATCGAAATAGAAGAGGTTTAAAGGGACGAAAAACCCGACGAGAATAATAATTTTAGTTCGAATGAACAATTAAAGAAGTTATCGAATAAAATTATACTAAAAAAACTGATATTAACATGCATGATTAAGACTGGGATTTTGATACATTGCATTTTTTTTACTGGTGTTTCGAGACGTAGAAATGAATTTCAGTTAATACTTTATGTTTTTATTTTGCACTTTTAACAAATTTAACTTAAAACGGACTTTTGGAGCTTTTTCACTGTTTTTAGGCCATTTTTCAAAATTTGTCAGTAAATAATTGCATTTTCATCACGTGATTCCGCATCTTATCATTCAAAATAATAATAAAATAGAAGTCTATTATCTGAGTTTTATCCTATCAATGACAATTATTCTAGTTTGAAAATATAAAACAGTAAATTATTATATCATACAACAGCAAGATTTGAAATATATTTAATTTTAATCAAATTTAATCAAATTGTAAATATTAAATAAATACTCATTATATTTTTCTCATGGTAATATTATCTTAAATATGTTTGGTATCATTAATTTTATAATATCGTTTTTAAACTGTAATAAAAAAATGTAAAGAACTTTTGTATAGCATTTTACAAAATTTTTAAGGCATTTTTGAATTTTTTTAAATCATTTTTTACAATTTTTTGCGAATATAAATCCCAGCTTAACACATTATTTAATTTAAATAATATTGGTAAACAATAATTTTAATTTAAGTATAAATTATAAATATTAATATCACAGTACTCACGACACGTTAGTTTTACTGTAGTAGAAAAAAATAAAGATATTATTTGATATGCACCTTGTTATTAAAAAATTGAAAAAATAGAATATCGAGAGAATTCAAATAATATTCAATGCTTCTATTGTTTTGTATATTTTATTGTTTTAACGAGAATAATACGAGAATAAAGAATGAAAAAAATCGGATTATTGTGGTAAAAAAGTAATTTCTGGTTCTTCGGAAAATTGTAATTTTAATGGAAAATGAATATTCTTATGAGATTTTTTCGGTCCCGTTTTCGATGTATCAGCAGAAATTTTAGAATTCGTCACGTCCGCGTGACGCAATAAAAATCTCAAAAATCGAGAGAAATGTATCGAAATAGGGTTTTTGGCGCGTCGAAAAATCTCGTACTTGCGTTCGAGTGGATATTAAATGAGATTCAAATACCCATAAAAGTTTCGCGTTTACAAAACGCAAAATAGGTTTTCGATTCCGCGCATGGACGTGAGATCACTCGGAAAGTTTGTACGAAAAGTCCCGGAACACCCTGTATACAATAATAACATGTACCACTGACAAAATCCGTTTTACAGTTGGTGCGGTAGTTCTGGCGTACGTGAGAAATCGTAAAATTCAGTTGCGTCCGATCCGTACGATTGGTTCGGCCATGTTTTCCAGCCCCGAGATAATGATGGAAAACTAAATAATGAACGTAGCAGTGAAAACTATGGCTATTTTTTTTCAAACATCATTACATAATATCACGGAAGTCAAAGACTTGCACAATTATCTCGCTAATACTCCGAACGAATTTATCTCCTCACAACACATCTTTTCCAGAGGAATGAATGAATGAAAATAAACATTTTTATAACGCACACTTAATATTGTCTTAAGGGTTTATAATAAAACGGATAAAGTTTATGGAAAAAAAAAAAAAAAAATAGGAAAAATTAGACCGTGCCTTACAACTTCAGTCGTAACTTTTATTGTACTAAAAACTTGAAATTTTCATCCATTACTAATAACAGTAAAATACTTACCGAAAAAATTGACCACTTTTGGGGCGAATATTATAGAATTGTATTCTTGATATCACAAACTGTAAACGTAATACAATCGTGCTCGTACAAGTCTAACGTTAATCAATCAATTTTTATAATCATTTAAAGTTATAATTTTCATGTAAAACGATGATATTTTTCCAGCAAAATCTCGTTTAACATTTAATTTTTAATGCAATATTTATTTTATCGTTATTATTATTTTTTTTTTTTTTTTAACAAGAAAATTCATCACTATAAATCCATATATTATATTCATTCTGTCCTGTGAATAATTTTAAACGCAATGTACCAGCGTGCAACGTGCTAAACTAAAACTGTTTTTACGTAATAAATCCATAAAAATACTAACTTATGGATACAATTCACGGAGTCACATGTGATTCTAAGCGACGGAATAGTACGTGAAAAATAGATTTTCCGAAACCTCTTTGACAGAACCTCTTTGATGTGCGACTAATGGCCGAGTCCGGATAGTGATAATAATATATTTTACTGGTCGAAGATGGCTACCACCGTCGTTTTATCCGGTAACCGTTGTTTAAAGTCTAAAGTATACAATACGATCGCCGCGCAGTCGTAAATTCGACATTAAGTATTTCTGAATACTTGCTTTCGTTTTTTTTTTTTTTTTTTGTACTACTCGGCCGCAATAAAACGGCCACGACGGCGACGGTGTTCTGCGGAAATTCAAATGCGCGCGTGCATGTGTCTCTGCGGGCAGAGCTGAATTTAACGGCGGCGTGAAGGGGAAAAAATACGGAATAAAAAAAAAATAAATAAAAATGAGGGGAAAAATAGAACCGAAAGTATAACATCGTGTATTCGAAACTCATTATAAACACATTAGTAAGGCCGAGTCCCAGGCCACGAGGACCGCGGAGGCCGGCCAGAGTCAGCGGGGTCGGGAAGGGGAAGTGTTTAAAAAAAAAAAATGTGCCTTAAACTTACGCGTAAATTATGGCTTTTGCAGATACGAATCCACCGCCGCCGTGGCTGCGATATAAATGAGCACCGGGCAAAATGAGATAAACACGCATCCTCCAATAAAGCAATTTGTCCGTTGTGTGTTATAACCCCGTCCGCGCCACCACCACCCCGTCGCAGCCGTATTTCGGACTGCGCAAAAAGCTAATAACATAACGTTAACTATTATTATAACGAATTTCGTCGCTCGTTTCCGAAAAACGAGTTACGCAACGGTGTTGTTGTTCGTTTTTCGGACGTCACGTCACGCGCGTAGGTATATAAAATAATATTGCGTATTAGAAAATCGTCGGGAAAACCAGAAATCTGATGGAAAACCAGAAAAACGTTTGCAAAACATCGGCATGATTAATCGACGGATTTTATTTACTATTATTATTATTATTATTTTTTATTTTTTTTAATCACTTTTTCGGATGATTTAAGTGGTGATTTAACGAGGGTGATCCGTGTCTATCGTAACGTCTCTTTATGTATTAAAATTTCCTCTTTTTAGTACTCCAAAATAGTGGTTTTTGGAATTCTGAATAGATTTTACAAGTGCAATAAAGACCAATAAATAATTTGTGTACAATTATAGGTAAACTAAATTCCCACGAAGTACCTTTTAGGTATTTAATCCTAACTTCAAATTGAAATGAAATATTTGATAATTACTTGAATACTTGACTACTTGATATATTTTCAAAATATTAAACATAGACTTTGGAAGTGACATTTTTTGATAGTATTTTCTAATAAAATTTTAAACATTAAAACCGGTTAAACTTTTTACTACTCAATGATTTGCCACATTAATTTATATTTTTGTTCTTTTTTTCTTAACTTTTGACAAAATTAGTGATCTTTTAAACGCGTTTAGAATTTTAATTTCGACAATTAATTTCTCGTGAAATAAATGTTATTTTTTTGATCAAAACCTAATTAAATTTTAAATAAAAAATCTATGATAAATTACACGTAGAAAGTTACGTCATGAATAAAAGGAGATGGGTTAGAATTCTCGTGATGCACTGATTTTTGTAGATCGTCACACCCCAGAAGGAAATCGTAAACACATAACAGGTTGAAATAGTCCAAAAGTTATATTCAATAACTAAGTAACTGAATAGATCAAATATATATATATATATTTTTTTTAGAACTTCAAAGAGGAAAAACTGTTGAAAAATTGTGAGTTAAAACGGTAAAATTTGCTGTTGCGAGATTTTTTATAATATCAATTTTCGATATTTAGCAATAGGAAAACACAAAAGAAATATGGCGCTAAGGTATCGAAATTTTCATAAATAATCAAAATTACTTTCAAAATAATTTGACTACTTTGGGCCGAGTTTAGAACTGAAAACCTAGTGGAAATATGCTGTTTTTTGACAGTTCTTATTCGATATAATCTTAAATCTTTGGTTAAATGTTCTGAAAATGCAATATGGAATTCCTCATAATATAGTTGATTCATAAATTGACTCACAGCACAGAAAAATCTCAAAAATTATTAGTCACAATTTTAATTGCGTCTAAAATGAAAATTTTACCGCAAATCGTTATTTTCACGTCAAATATAGATTTTTTTCAATTTAAACCACATAAAACTTGAAATAATTTAGCCGATAAAAATCTTTTCTCGACAAAATGCTCGTCTCAAAATATTTTTTTTTTTATCTAGTGGTTGAATTTCGTAAAGATTTACTAAATGAGTTATTTCTTACAAGCATCTAAATTCGGATTTATGTGTCAAACAACTCATTTTAGGTAAAACGTCAAATTTCGCATATTTTTAATTCATAAAATTTGTAATTTTTAGTCTCAAGATACATGTATTTTCATAATGTGTAGCTTAGAAAATTGGATCTAGTTGTATAGCCGTTCTTTGACTTGTACACTTTTATACATTTTTTTAACTTTATTTATTTTTAACAATAAGAAACAAGTTTTCTAAGAAATATATCACTTCCCCCTGATAATAAATTCCTAACTACGCCACTGCTGAACGGCATAATACAATTATTATATTATTATAGTATTAAATTACATTATAATGCCGTTTTTGTGAAATTTCACCTCGTTTATTTTTTATTGTTCTATACCTATTCACTAGTATATAGTTAACAGACACGTTATTATTGTGTTTTTTTTCCCCCAACGAAGCATACGTCTCACGTTTTATGCGCTCAAAACACGATCAAAAATATTATATTGTATTATTTGAAACCTCAGTGTTTTTTTCTTCTATTTTATTATTATTATTTCTAAACCCTAAACGCAATACATTTATTTAAACGTTTTATACTATATATGTTACGCTTGCAATAATATGACGTACGAAACGTCGTCACGAAAAACGCACATTAAATTATTAAAGATAATATTACTACACATTTCTTGTGCCCCGACTCACTTGAAAGGCGACGGTATCGCGACCTTTATACGTCTATGAGATGTAAAAAATAGGTATAAATAAAAATACGTTTATAGAACTCCGTCATTTAACCATTCGCGTTAACCACTGTTTGGACATTTCGTTGTACTAATTGAAGGGCTCCTAGCTACAACGAGACAAGTCTACTGTTTTTCGAAACTCACTTTTTGGTGTTATCGTATACAGATTTTTTTTCTTTACATTTCTATGCGACAATAAGACAAGTCCAATGATTATTTATGGAGTTATTGAGTAAATGAACTTTGTATGGTTTATAATATTATGGGAAAAAACAAGATAAGTCCGGACTTATCTCATATTTGCTTGTCTTTGGACTTATCTTGGTTTTGGACTTGTCTTGGTTTTCGAAAAATATATTACAATTAACGAACAAAAAACCAGGTAAGTCCATATGTTTCATATTTCCAAGTCATTTAAAAGATCAAAAATGTATTTAAAATTGAAATCAATTTTACTAAACTATTAACATGAAATTAATGATACTTATGTCGAATTTTCAAATAAAAATACAAATTGTTAAAGTTTTGATGAAATAAAACATGTCTCCTGGATAATTTCAAAATGTGGACTTGTCTCGTTGTTGCACGGAGCCCTTCAATTTCCTTTTTATTCATATTGCATACAGATTGTTAGTACTCTTCGATGAAAACACAAAAAAAGCCAAATTTCAGCTACAAGTCAACTGCAGTCCATTAAACAGTTATAGTTATTATATTTTAACTACTTTTAAAAATGTACATTTCACCGTATTACTATGCTGGATTTTTTATTATCATAGTAAACTACAATGTTTTTAATTCATATAGTCAATATTGGAAAATGCGGATGAAGTTTAGAGTTAAAAAAATGTGTTTGTAATTTTTTAATTTGGAAAAAAATGTACTCGAAAGTATTGGCTAAAAATCATTACCGGTTTTAATTGAATTTTTGCAATCTATGCCGAAACACGACGCGCAGAAGTAGCAAAAACAATATTATTCGTTCGAAATAAAATAAATTTTAATCCAGTGTATTAAAACGGTGAAAAAAAATACAAAAATTACATAAAACGAATTTTAATATCATAAGTGGATTAGTGACTGTAATGCGCGGAAATATAATTTAACCGGCAAACGTATTCGTTTATAGATAACTAAAAGCTACTTGACTTGAGCATTTTTCAACACGTCAACGCTCACCCTCGAATCTGACCGTAATCTATATAGATTTAATTCGTGTCTAAATTTATTCACTATGTGGTCAATGATAAAATGGGGAGCGAAAAAATACCCATAATACTACGGTTACGATTTTGGTCAGCTCATTGCAACAGAGCTGAATTTCCAAATCTTCGCGCCGTTCTAAATTTATTTCCACAATGTTTTCGGGAGAAGCTATCGTTTGAATTTATATCGTAAAACGAGTATTTATTTTTATTGTTATTATTATTATTATTATTATTATTATGATTACTTACCATGCGACGCCGGCCGAGGAAACGATTGAACTGTACACACGAATCTGCGGTAATGTCGGTACGTTAATTTATTTTCCGTAAACTTTATCCGAATTTATACGTTTTCTTTTGCCGTTTTTTTTTTTTTTTTTTCGAAAAACACCGTTATTATTGTGTGCTGCACCGTTGTCGTTATGCGCGCGCGCAGTATCTACATTGAATCGGATAAAACAAGCCACTTAAAGTCCACGCGCACCTTACCCATGTCAACTAAATTGCCAATATATTAACTGTCGCAATCTTTGTTTCACTGCGCGGGCGCAAAAAAAAAAAAAAAAAAAAAGAGATTCTATATAATACATATATATTTATATAAATTCACTGTACGTACGTATGGCTGCCGTAGTGTCCCCCTCCCCCGAGCGGCGGGCAACACACGGCTAAACTACATTTTACGGTTAGGACGAAAAATAAAATCCTTATCGTTTATTCGACCCGCACTATCAATCGACATGCTCGGCACGTATACGCACCGAGGTCCGGGATCACATCAATACCCAACGACAAATAAGGAATTAGTTTGGTTTTTTTCACTCCCCACCCCCCCCCACTCCAACCCGGACGGTTTCTGCCTCGCTTTTATTCGGACCACCTTTGTTCTTTAAGTCATTAGGTGTCTCTCTCACAGTCCTAACGCACATTTATGTTTTTCGCGCCGCCTTATCCCCAGCCGATTTCCGACATTCCCGAGGCGATTGCCGAGCGCACATACCATTTACCTGCAGTGAAAACGGTTTTTAGCCGACTGCGGTTCCGCCATACAATAATACTGTGGAAATATTTAAACGTGCAAGTATAACGTTATTGGAAAATATAGGGTGTCTCTCGAAGATACATAAGTACATAACCATTACGATACCTCCTGAGACAATCAAAAAGTGAGTTATTAATTAAAGAGATTTTATTTCAATTAGATTATACTAGTTGAATACCACAGTCCATAATTAAATGTTTTTTATAACATCTAGTCTCATCATACACGATTTCTCTAAAAAACAAAAAAATCTATTGAAAAGTCGCACAAATTTTGCACCATGATGGGTATGTAATATATTGTCAATTTTTTATAGAACCCCATTGGAAATTTTGAAAAAATGATTTATTTATTATATGCTGCATATGAATCATTAATTCGCTGTAATTGCTACTGGTAAAAGCGGTCAACGAAAAAATATCAAAATAAGTTTTTGATATTTCGTTATTAATAAAACGACTAATGACACTTCTAATGCGTTAAAATTCAATTTAAAAACGCTGTGACTATAGAACATATTATAATTCACTAAAACCGTTCGTTTTATAGAATAAAACACAGTAATCGATTCACATCATCACTATTGTTATTATTTTCAGTAACAGTAGAATATCATAATGTAATGCCATCGTTGAGCGATTAATATTGATACTGCGTATCTCAAAAAAGTAAGACGTTTAGAAAAGACTACTTACGTACTTACATTAATTACACGATATTATAAGAGTATTGCTAAAGCAAACCGCAGCAATTGCGTTGTTTTTATGAAAATAATTAATAAATTGTAAAATTAATTGCACTTTTGAACTTCTAGAATAAATTTCCGTCAGTTACGGTCAAAAATAATAATGAAAAAAAAAAACATCAAATACAAAACTCTTGTTGTTGAAAATTTGATTTTTGTGCTTGCCAGCTGCGTTTACTGCAATAGCAGGGCAAAAGTCCACAAAAAGAACACTCATATTCAAACAGAAAAAATCTATGTATGTAGTTACGTTTCGATACCACATAATTTCACATTTATCAGTGACTAAATCATATATTATACTCATTATGTTTGCACGTCGTCAAGTGAGTCCGATGGCAATAAGTGGTTCGGGTCTCGGTCGAAATGGGAAACTTTGTACGCGCGTTTGTACCGTCACGGACCGTGGTCGTCGGAGAGGCGGTTTTACGTCACTGATTAGATTTTCGCCTAGTCGAATAGTGTGTTGCTGACCTATTTTTCCCTTTCCCCCCACTCATAAACAAATTATAAACGGTCTTCCGACAAGCGAACTGTGAGTGTGTGTGTGTGTGTGTGTGTGTGTGGTGGTCGACCAATCGTACGGCGAGTAGTAAGTTTGACTTCAAAATAATCTACAGGCCGCGCGGTGGGCAAAAGTTATAAAAGAAAAAGCACAGAAGAAGATGACTAGTTGTCGTTCTACTAGCTTGTACGTAAAAAACTTTGAAGGTACTCGATTCTGGACCCTCTTATTTGAAAAATCAAAGGAACTATTCACTGCTACGTTTAGTGTTTATGCACGCGGTAAGATTGGTAAATTCAGATTACACCTATGATCAGGGCCCAAGCCTTATAGCACTTGTGGCATACGAAAGAATAGCAGAGCAAGCTAAAAATCCGTTTCATACTAAAATAAATTCAATACAAACGCTTTTTGTGCACATTTTTTACATGTTTTAATGATTTCGCATTTTTTCTGCTATTTATCAAATTAATTCATTCTCATAAGTACGGAAATAAGTAAAACAATATAATACCAAAAAACATTTTAGACCATTTGAAGTGATTGAAAAACTTAAAATGTCATGAAAAATAATTCGTTATCAATAGATACGAAATTTCTGAAATATTCATTAATGTTAGTGGACATTATCAATTAATTTTTGGTCAATTATTTATTGGTAGTAATTACACAATAGATTACAACTTTTGTAATTTTAAGTAAATTTTAGGTGTTTTTTTGCATTTACATGAAAAATGTATAAAACATTTTTAATTTGAATATTTTAACTTTTAAAGTACATTGTAGCGCATAATTTATATTTTTTCAACGCACGCATATTTCATAGTTTTTAAGAGCTGTAAGTCTCAAGCTCTGTTTATATTAATCTGTATGCATTATTATAAAAAAGATACCACAATATTTATATGCGTTTTTTTTTTTTTTTTTTTTTTTTTGTGATTTTAGAATACGATTTTCAAGTAATAGAAAATGAATAAAAGATCGCATCTAATTAGTTAAGTCTAAAAATACGCATGAAAAGTAAATACGTCAAGTCTACTTTTGTTTTTAATCTATCTTGAAATCGAAAAAATAAAAATAAATTAGAAAATGACAATTAACAAACGCATACAAACTTAACCAAATCATTAAATTCTTATGTAATAATCATGATAATACTGAAAGTACTGTGTTTTTATTTTCATCATTTTTGCGTTATCCGGCTGTGTATACGTCATACTTTAGTACATTCATTATAACAACGAGGAGAAAACGTATTGGTTAAAAACAAAAACAAAAAAACAAAGGAAATCGACATTATCGAGGATTATATTTTGTAACAACTGGAACGACTGTACGCAATTAACGAAAAGGAATTTACCTTCAAAGTTTTTTTTGTTTCTCCCAATACCTTTGCATCGAATAAAAGAAAAGTTGTTTAATTAAAAACCAACGGATGGGACGGAAAAATCGTGGAATTAAATTAGGTTTCTCCCGTATTTATCGGCGAACAAAGGTTGTGCGAAAAAAAATTTCCAATCACCGATAATCTATTCATAAACGCCTACATCTGCTTGTTCTTTTCACGAGTGCGTGCGTGCGTGTTTACAGGAATGTTGGCGTGCGTGTGGGGTGTGTGTGTGTGTGTGTGTGTGTGTGTGGGTACATGAGCGTGAAAAGATTTATTGCAAAGCAAACGTAGACTTTCCCCTTTCATTCGAATAAAACAACAGGAAGCCAAAGAAAGGCGAGGGAGAGCAGGAATTAAGGAATGTGCCAGTTTAATTTCTTAAATTGATTTACAAGATTCGCGATGCTGCGCGTCGGATTTTAATTTAATAAAACCATTTTAATTGGTATTCTCTTTACTGAAGCATATAACACTATGTATATATATATATATATACTCTATATACACCGGACTTCTGACGTACAAACAAAATTATACACAAATAATTCACTGTGAATTTATGTGAAATTAAGTTTTTATTCCTATTCACTGCGATTCACTCGTCAACGTCGGATGAACTTCTTCGTTTATACTGTGTACAGTATACGTATATAATGCATGGTGTAGTGTCGTCCCACTTCAGAAGGCCATGTCAAAGAAAATCGAGTAAATACACACGCCCGTCATACCTTTTCCCGGAACGACTTTAAATGTTAATTACGCGCCGAAGCTAATTAATAACGAGTAAATATAAAATTGGAGGGAACAAAAAAATGGACAATGAAATCATAATATTATTATTATTATTATTATTATATATTGCAAAGCGCTTTTTAATGGTGAAAAGAGGGTCGTTAAAAATTAATTTTAAAACTCACTCGATTAATAAACAACAATGTAAACTCTGGCCTAAAAAAGCTGTACTCGATTTGATGCGCGTAATACAGTACATCGGTTGTTGTTCATAAAATGTTTCCAAACATCGTTTCGAAAATATTATCAAAGTAACTCCTTTCTTCGACATTAATTTGCACGCAGTCCATCGAAAAAACATATCAGTTTTGTTATAATAGAAAAAAGTAGTAACGGCGACGAAATTGAATGTAGAGTAAATGAGGTAAATCATATATATATATATATATATATATAACTTTAGTATCTAAAAAAGTGTGTACTTTACTATACTCAATTAAAATATTTATTATATGTTTTTGAAATTTTAATGAAGTGTTCTCGTGATTATTTTTAGAAGTTGATAATGGTTTCAAGTTACTAACTACATTTTTTTTTTATACATATAAGTTATGTTAAAAAACAATTTTCAATTTTATAAAAATTCTAATAATAGTACGTTTTTTCGACTTCTTTGACAATTTTTCATCTTGTTTTCTACATTTTATAAAAAAGTATTGAGAAATTTGAAAAATTACCTCTTTATAATACCATTTGGATGTGTTTTTAGATCTACAAAATTATTGAACAAAACTTTTGGACGAGTTTTTCTATAGGAAAAAGTGTTTGCAAAAAGATAAAAAATAAATGAACCAATCACAAGCCTCTTTGCTCCCTTAGAATCTAAAACTGAATTTTTTCCTGCAGGAACAATAAATACCGTTTTACTTGAGATTGTATAAACTATTTTTATTAAACATTTTTTGTTTAGAAAACATTTTATCTTTTTTTTGCATATACTATACTTCTTGCATAAAAATATGTTTGTAGTGCTATAATAATAAGGTCGAAATAAATAATTGTGGTGCGCAAAAAAGTTCAAAATATATTTTCGTAAAATTCAAACTTCACGAGTTATAGCAGTTATTGTAACGAGTCAAACAACAATGAGTTATGAAAACAGAAACGGTTTTGATTTTTGGTTTTAATTGTTTAGCATGCAAATTTACTCGCATCGAATTTGTGAGCATTTAATTGTCTGTAGATTTTATTATTATTATTTTATTTTTTTATTTTTGAAAAATTAACGAATGAAAATAGTTTGTTCAGCGGTAAAACAAAATGATTTATTCAATCAACTGCATTCGCGTGAAATTAGATAACTCGGAAATAATATTTCGTTGTTTATTCAAATCAAAATTTACATACTATAAACTGTGATTTTAATAACGTCCGTTTTAACGCGTTTGTTTGAACTAATGTTTCAATAATCACACGAAGAATACAATACAAATATATATATATATATATATATATAATGTAGACGAGACAAAAGCATATATTATTAAAACGAAAATTATATCGAATTCGAGAGTATAATAATTGTGTTGAAATCGAATTCGTTTTTCCGCCCAATTATCGGTCAGGCGATGCGTTTTTGAAAACATCCGTGCGTTTCTCCTCCGTCAATTTGCGACCGAAAAAAAATGGCGTCGTCGAGTTTGACATATTATTTTCCAAATCACCCAAATAAAACGCGACAATCGTAGACAACGCTATTTGTGTATAATTTTTTTTTTTTTTTTTTTTTTTTTTAGTGAATCACTGTGACGGTTGTGTGTACAAGGTGGGCCAACGTAATGGGCGATTTAAAAATGAATAATATGAAAAATCGTCAACTGATTTTTTTTATTTTTTTTATTCGTACCACCTTAATTTGTATGTAAAATAACACGAAAAACCGAAAAATTAATTGTTTATTGGATTTTCATAAAAAATTATCCCCAAAATAACGTCGTTCTCAATGCGAGCATTCGTCATAGAGTCTCTGAAAACTGGAAATGGCGTTTCGCAGCGTTTGCCGAAAGATTTACGTCGCTTCTATTCATCCTTTGTTCCAATATCCTCGAGTGTCCTTCCCCCCATTCTCAATCGTGTAATAAATCGACGGCTGTTCAATCGCTATCTTATGAATATCGTTCATTAATAATTATTAATTTCATTGGGAAATTAATACTTTTCGATTCTATTCTATTTTTTGTTGAGAAAATATTTTATGGTTTCCCCCCCCCCCACTCGTTTCACTGCCACCACCCTGTACACGCATTACAACAATATAAAATGTCCCCCCGACGTTTGTTTTCAAAAGTCGCACGCATCTCACACTTCTCTGTTCCGTACGCGCGGTGGCTTCTCGTTAAGTCGCATCTAAACGCTGACGTGGCTTTGACGGTTGTTTTGTTGCGGGTTTTCATCCCTCGCGCAGCAGACTGCTACGACCCGAGATGGTAATGCAGCACTGTTTCTGAACACGTCTTTATTGTAAAGCCGACAATAAAAACTGACAATTTTAATGTTCGTCAGACGGACGCGATATATGAATCAAGCGGTGGCCCTGCATTTGTGCCGGGGCGAAATGGGAAATAATTATTACCGGGACAGAATTAAGGGATGTAAAATTGGGAAAATATGCCCAAAATAATCGATATTTAACTGAAATCATTTAACGAATTCATTGATTTTTCATCAATATTTAATCTTTTATCGCTCCAATTCTTCAATATTAAAAATGGCTTAATGGTAAAATTAAAAATAAATATTTATATTTATGAATTTTTTAATTTCGGGTGTATATTATATTGATTTAAAGATATATTTAAAATTAGTATTTTTCTCCCTTGGTAAATTATTGCGAATTGTATAACTAATGTATTTTTTGAGAAACACTTCTTTCTACGCCATACACAATGTACACTTTATTGGTAATGATTTATACAATTTTCTATAATTTCCAGTTGAATACTCCAGTGAACCTTTCGTTGATCAATTTTCTCCAGATAGAATTTCTAAAATTTTCGATGTCAAACCGATTCCATAGTTTTTTCCCCAAAACTTGCTTAATTTTTTTTATTTACACGGTTTCCAAAGTCTTCACAACAATTTCATCCAATTTATTTTATGTAAATAACACAGCAGCTAAACTGGAATACTAGATCAAGCAATCATCAACCCCAGTGCGGTTCAAATCTATAGTTTATTATCACCATCAAACACCCATGATTTGAATGAAAAAAGTCGTGTTAGGTTCTATTGAAATTTTATTAAGAAGGGCTTGAGATTTATTTATAGATCATTAAATCATAATGTTGTACAATATCTCACACTTATTTTGGCAGCAATAAGAAGTAGCTTCCGTTTGAGTACCATAACGTGTTAATGTAGCAATGGGGAAAAGCAGGACTCCAGGAACTCCAGTTTTAAATAGGTAATAAAAAATGTAATTGTGATTTTAAAAATACTTACATAGTTATTAATTTATTATTGGTGTACAGTTTACTGTAAAAAAGCCAGACATACTTCGCACGATGGGTGTACTTCGCACGACAGGTGGAAGTTAATAATATAAAAAAAAAAAATGTCCAAAATTTTTTTTCACATTTTCAAAATTTTCTTGCGCCAAAATCTTTTGTGTAAAATTTTCTATCTATGTTTAAATTTTCATAAAATTCTGATCAAAAAATAATGGTTTTCGAGTCGTTTTTGTCAAATTTTGGGTAGTTCTTTCCAAAAAAAAACATTGAAGAATTGAGAAATTCAAAAAATGACCTC
>JAIPRM010001539.1:0-37144 GCA_025469315.1 Stegophylla sp. TES_Ste_2020
AGGTCATTTTTTGAATTTCTAAATTCTACAATGTTTTTTTTTGGAAAAAACTACCCAAAATTTGACAAAAACGACTCAAAAACCATCATTTTTCGATCAGAATTTTATGAAAATTTAAACATAGATAGAAATTCCTATAAAAAAGATTTTGGTGCAAGAAAATTTTGAAAATGTGAAAAAAATTTTTGGACATTTTTCGAACATTTTTTTTTTCTTCTTATATTATTAACTTCCTTCGTTCAGAATCGTTTTACTGAAGAAATGATTTATCGTTTCTTTTTTTTTTCTTGGAGTAGAAAATTGTACAAAAATTGCCCTATAGATGTGGTACTTACTCGAAAACTTTGAAAAGGTCATTTTTTTCGGAAACAAGGAAAAACTGCTTCAAATTTCATCTGTAAAATATATCATTGACTATAGATTTTTGATGATTTCAACTCCAACTCAAAAAATTTGTTTCTCTGAAATTTTATTTTACTACCAGGTCAAAATGATCGTTAATATTATACCAACACTTTTTGATTCCATTTAGTTCATTTATAAATTGATGAGAGATCTCTTCTAATTAGTATTATTTACACTACTAACTCTAAAGACGTGATTTTTCAAGTACCCATTGACATTTCCAAATTTTAGAGTATGTAAAAACACTAAAAACTAATGAAGATTTGAAAAAAAGTGTAACGAGTGATAACTTACTACGGGTTGTCTTGAAATCAGTAACTATTAGTCATTCAGTTTTAACACCAAAAATATTGATTTCAAGAGTTGAAATTTTCCCAAATTACAAAAAAAAAATTGCTTTGAGCTGATCAGATGAAGTATTTAAACAAATTTTAGAGAAATATAGAATTTTGGAAATATTGTAAAGGATAAGTTTTTAACCAATAATATGTATTTGATTTTGAATCAGATAAATAATTTTCTTAAAAAATGTACTTATGTTCACTACCTATGCATAAATATTAGCTCGGTGGAATATTTTTATACAGGTATTTTAAGTCGAGTTTACTAATAATAAAATGACATAAAATGTTGAATACTTACAATATTTCAATGTCATTTAAATTATTTTATAAATTTAAAATTTGAAAAATGCTAAAATTTTTAACAATAATTTACCTATGTGATTATTCCATTATTGTATTATATAAAATTTGAAATATCCTTTTTAATTATCTTACTATTATTATAAATTTAATTATTATGAAAATCGATAGTTTTAAACTCGTAAATAATATTATTATAAAGTAAAGTATAAAGTAATAAATTCATATTGTCGTTTATTTGTATTTTTATTTAATATTATTATCATAATATTGTATAATATATTATAAAATACCAAAGTCGGAACTACTATTTATTTCATTATTGATTCGACGAAAACAATAAAAACGTGATACAAAAGTAATTTAATCATTGCGTTAAATAATATAATTTAAAATTTAATTTCATAATAAGATACGGTCAAATGGTGTGAAAATCAATAATCAAACATGTGCCTTCGATAGCTCAGTTGGTAGAGCGGTGGACTGTAGTGGCATAACAATCACAGATATCCATAGGTCGCTGGTTCAAATCCGGCTCGAAGGAATCAAATTTTTTGCAATTTCTTTTAAAATTTTTTTTTATTCGCTTTTTCTTTGTTTCTTTGAATTATTTTTGATCAATTCTTTTTGAATTGAATATTATTGGATAGGTTCCGTTAAACGGACTAAAAATAAATAATTTTAAATTTAAAAAACAGTATCGGAAATGAATAATTGAAATTTTAATCGTCACCGCAGTGCGTTTTTATATTTTTATTTTGATAAATAATAAACGTATGCGATATAACTACGTTTTAAACCCTGCACAATACATAATAAATCCGTGTACTATTTATTTTAATACTATTATTCATAAAACTATTTAAAATTTAGCGTAACGAAAAGTATAAATATATTATAATATATCATAATAAAAGTTATTAAGTCATATATATTTTTTTAAGTTGAAACGATAACTTCAGACAAATACTATTAAACATCAATAAATAATGGAACGTGGTTTTATAAAGAAAAAAAATTATTGAATTAAAGTTATTGTTTTATTGTTTATTAGTTTTTACTTTGTTTTAATACTAATAGAACGCAAATAAAAAAAATAAAAATTCGAAATAATGTGTTTTAATTATAGCTTTATCGTACTTTATACTTTAATGTTGACGAATTTTCTCAAAAAAAAAAAAAAAAAAAAAAAAAAAAATAAAAAATAAGTTATTGTAGTGTCTTCAATTTATACAAAAAAAAATGTTCGCTTAACAAATTTAAATGAACGGCTTTCTTTTACGATCGCATAGTGTAATAATTATTACTGTCTGTGAAGTCACCTTAATTTATCACGCCGCCGCCGCAGGGTTGTTAATTGTGATTTTATTCAAGAGGGTGGCAAATATAAGGCGGGCCCATATTCAAATATTTTTATTTCTTCCATAAGTAAGAGGTGACACTATTTTTTTTTTCTTAGCAAAATAAAATTAACAATAAAGCTCCTAATTAAAAGTCCCATAAAAAAAAAAAAAAAAAACCTACGAGTGTTTTGAAAAATCAATAGTTTATTTAAAAACAGTAAGTATTAATAACGTAGATTATTTTTATTTTTTTAAATACATAATATTATTATATAGTGAATTGGAGAAAAACAGAATAGACATTTTTGTTTAGAGCATAGGTTTTTAACCTTTTCTGGTTCATAGACTACTTTCAAGTAAAAAGTTTAACTACGGTCCAACCCCCAACCCCCTAAAAAAAGATTAAACGATACGTTTTGAATTAATTTTCAATAATAATACTAAGACTTATCAATACCAGAATATACAATACACAGTTTATACAATATTTTTTTTTATGATTGGAAAAAAAAAATTAGTAATCATTTCTAATATTTCTATTATTTTTGTAGTTTTCAGACGTTATAAACAAAATAGAAATTCTTACTTATAATCTAAATATATATATATATATAATATTATGAATGGTGAGTCCCGTTGTCATCTTTCAAGTAGCGAAATTCACGAGAAGTTATTACTAATATCTTAATAAATTATTATCAGACATATAAGTGAAAATGTATATAAAATTTTCTAATTTCAGTCTTCATTCTTCGCATAAATTGAATTAAATTCAAAGAAATTTATTTTTGAGTAGTCTAAAAAGAGTAAAATCATAGCAACTTCATGGACCCCTAAGAACCCCTGGTTTAGAGGAACACGGGACGTTGGAGTAAAACGAAATTTGATTTTTGGAGAAATACAAGATACGTCACGTGGGGTTTGGTGTTTGTATTAAAATAATATTTTATTGTCTCCGAACGGGAAAAAGAATTTATCGCACACCGTGTTCGTCTCGCGGGAGACAATGGGATGTTATTTGGGGTCTGTGTGTACAAAAGGACGTGGCTGGAGAGTTTACGTTTTGGACACAATTCGTTAAAACTGTAACTTTGTGCGGGGACCGAAGGCTGTGCACTTTTGTGCGTAAAAACGGGTACTCGAGATTACACGTCGATTATTATATACGTATACATACACACAATATTATATTATATTTGCCACGCGCAGGCGCACTCGACGCAAGTCCACTTGCTCTTCTCTTACACACCGTCGAGTCGCAATAAAACTTATAATTGGCACCCCATTGATTTCGTCGTCAAGGGGGCATTTTTTCTATATATTATATTCTTGTACGCCGCCGCCGTTGTTTTAATCTATATATAAGACCCTCGAAAAACGTACCCCCCCCCCCCGGTGGAGCAGGCGGCCGGTTATTATTGTTATTCTATTATTATTATTATTATTATTATTGCTATATAGTGAACACACACTTTTCCCGGTTTCAATTTAATTTTTTTCTCCACGTTTGTCTTTCACCGGGCGGCCACGAGAGAGACGACAATAATGCTCGAGATTTATACGTTATTATTATTACGGGCGTTTTTTTTTTTTTTTGTTTTTTTTAACTTTTTCGCGTTTGTTTTTTGGTTTTTTTCCCCTGCTTTACCGAGGGCGATAAATCAACCGGAACGAGAGCACGACGTGTAAGTGTGCTGCTGTGACATTAAAAATGACAACGGTAAAAGGCTACTACTCCCCCGTCACATATATATTCGCGCGGTTTGAAAAATAAGCTGTTTTTATCATTTTTATTTTTACATATTATTATATTTTTTGTGCGATGAACAGACACTACTACTGACAGACTACTACTTTCCACACGTACGAGGGAGAATAATAATAATAAATAAATACGTGACGCGTGTGAATAAGACCGGAAAATGTAGCAACAGGTAGGCGTTTTTTTCGTTCTCTGGAAATTAACAGCGGTATAACACACACACACACTACAACCCCACATACGGGGGCGGCAAAAAAAAAAAGAAAAAAAAGAGATTAGCCGACAGCTAATAGTTTGTCTCCGAGGGGGGATTCCGTAGACGCGATATAATATTATCGCTCGGTATGCGCAGCCAAGTTTTCGCCCAAAACCGCTTTCCGCAAACCGTGTGTGAAGTCTCCAAGACATATTTGCGGTGTGTTCATCACTGTACTGTCCCTTCGTCCTGTCAAGGATATTTCTCGTGAGTCCCTCGCGCGCGCGCGCGTATGCGGACGCCGGGTCAAAGGATAGCCCTTTCTTACACGGATTGTTATGAGATGCGCAATTCCCCGGCAAAGTGTTAGGATTCCAGAAATTCACTAGCAATATGTATATATATATATATGCATTTGAAATGCGTGTCCTGCACGGCCATCCACACGAGAATATCGTACTATAATAATAACTAAGGATGAAAAATTTAAATTTTACAGTTTTTTATGCATATTTCATATGAATTTAAATGCTTATTTTTGATATATTTAATAAAAATTTTGCCAATTTTACCTCCTCATACATTCTCATTCATAATAAAGAGCGAATTTATATGTACTTATAATAATGCGAACATGCACTAAAAAAGTCAAAATATGCAAGAAAAATTATCACAAAATGAAATTTTATGTTCTATTATTTTTTTAAATCAAATCGCATAATTTTGAAATGTAAATGATCAGTTATTATAATTTTTGTAATCGGTGGGTATTATTTAGAACAGACAATTTCGAAAAATGACCTTCTTAAAGTACCATATGGAAAAAAAAAATAATAAAAAATAAATTTGTACTCAGCCAGTTTTGAATCCCACTATTAACTGAGAACAGGAACAAAGTGTTACATTTTCAAAATTTTCTTTGTTTGAGAGTTTGAATTTAAAAAGGGGAGTTTCCGAGTCGTTTTTGTCAAATTTTGACACAGCACTTGAGAATTTCGAAACGTGACGTCTCAAAAGTACCATTGGGAGGCGAATCGTGATTCTTCAAAACGCTGCTGATCGAAACTTTCGAACAAGTATTTTCACACGATGTGAAGTAAAAGCACAAGCTTGTTCGCTACACTCGGAATCTAAAAATGAAATTCGATAATTTTTTTCAAAAATATATTCTACCAATTTCGCCTACTGTAACATTCAACAGCAGTAAACTCGCGCGTTAAATTATTAATAACAGGTAGTGTTGTCGAGGAAAACTAAAAATTCGGTAGTACTCTGTGTGCGAATACGCGCATTTTCTTTTGTGTGAAAAGACCGTCTTTCGGCTTAACTTCCCCCACTCCCCCCCCATCATCAGGGGTGACTGCTGCGGTGGTGTGTGTGTGTGTGTGACGAAACGCGAACTTTGCACGCTCGTTTCCCCGCACTCGTTTGATGCATGCAAAATTATTCGCCCAACAGCAAACACCGGGCAAACGTCGGAGTCACACACACACACACACACACACACGATTTCGGACGGTTGTCAGTGTGAGTATGTGTGTGTGTGTGTGTATAGAAATGTTTTCGAATATACATACATTAAAATTCCCACTCGAAAGGGTGTGTACGCGTGATGTGTGTGTGTGTATAGAATGACGAGGAGAAATGCGTTCTGGGTGGGGGGGGGTAAAGATTTTAAATGCGTATTTTAAGATGTCAACCGTACACATACGACCGCGTGCGTGTACACGGGAATTAGCATTATGGGTGATCCGTCGTCGTCGCATGAATGTTTTAGCAGCGCCGCGCATCCAGATTAGAGTGCGATACGTCAAACCCTTTTTTCCGCGTCTCCCGACCCCTCTTTCTGACTACTACTCCTCTCCGAGGACGACGACGGTTTTTTTCTCGTTTTCGTTTTAATCGGATTCTGCGCGCATGCGAACAAATATAATGCACACTCGAGTTGCGGTGGTGTGGGAATAAAAGAATAAATAATAATAATAATAATAATAATAAAATCCTCAAATTTTTATCGTCCCTTAAGTATACGCACAACACCTGTGCGAATCTCGTTATTATACTGCGAAGTCGACCAACGTCCGTGGCTCCGAGTGTTATTTTTCTATAAATTTCGTTATTAAGACGGATCCACTTACAGATTCCAGTATTTAAAAATATGCTTTTATATTCTGAACGAAGTGAAGAAGCTAGTGTTTTTTCAATGATGTTAATTTATGTACGACTTTTCGTATGGAAATACTTGTCCAAAAGTTTCGATCAGAGTAACTTTTTGAAACCGGATTTGCCTCTAGATTGTACTTTAGAGAGGTTATTTTTTTAATTTCTCAATTTTTCAATTTTTTTTTTTTTTTGGAAAAAACTACCCAAAATTTGACAAAAACGATTCGGAAACCATCAATTTTTGATCCGAACTATATGAAAATTTAAATATAGATAGAAAATCATATAAGAGAGAAAAAAAATTTTTGGACATTTTTCTAACATTTTTTTTTTTCATTTTTTTTTTTATATTATTAACTTCCTTCGTTCAGAATCGTTTTATTGAAGAAATGATTTATCGTTTCTTTAAAATTCAATACGCCCGTCAAGAGAATCCCACCCATCGTGCGAAATATGTCCGGCTTTTTTTTAAATTATTTTATTAATAAATGTGTTTTTAGAGATCTGAGGTACACATTTAATTGTATTGGCCAATTTTGAAAATAATGAAATCGACAACAGTGTTAAGATTAAATGATTTTTTTTTTTTTTAATCTTGATAAAGATAATATTAATATTATTGAAAACCGGACACACTGTTTACACCACGGGTATTCTTCGCTACTAATAGCTGATAAGATTAGGTTAAAATAATTATTTAAATTAACTACTTACAATTTTATAACGTAAACAAGAGAATAAGATAATATTTTTTTTATCTATATAAGTGTGAACATTGGAAGGGGGAGGGGGTGAGAGTGATCAATGATCCTGATGTTTTGGACGGGGAGGGTTTAAAACTCACTATCCCCCTGCGTTCGCATCCCATAATCTTTATTACACAACAGTATTCCAATAATTATTATCAGACTTGAAATTAAGAATTATCTCCATGAGACTATGAAATTTGTTTAAAATAAACGATAACGTCGTATTTTTAGAAATATATTATGTAACCAAAAAATGATTCGTTCTATAAACGATGTACACTAACACTTGAAAATATTCCTTACATTATCATAAAGGGGATGTTCGAGACATCTCGGATCAATTTATTCTCTATATATGACTCTATTACAATAAACGAGGGGTTCGGTATTTTTATAATAATGTTTATTTCATGTTTATGTGGGCAGTGAATGACCTGCAGTAGTAGTAGTAATAATAACAATGACTACACAAAGGCATAGTACCTATAATACAATTAAAATTAACAATGGGAAAAAACTCAAGACGAGAGGTTATACGCGAACTTGCAGTAAAGAACTTGGAGAACAAAATGAAAAGTAAATACGATTACATAATGTAGCCAATAATATTTATTATATTTAAAACGATATATAAATTAATTATAATATTACAGAAATATTGTATTCTTTTAATCACATTTACTTTTTTTTTTTTTTTTGCTCTGTTATTTCATTTGAATAAAATAGCTTGTAAGTAAACAACAATTTTTCGCAACAGTTCCCAATCCAAGTAAATTTCACAGTTGATTCTGTTTATAAATATAATTGAATGCATATACTTAGAATAGTAGAATAGTTGTTTGATCTGGTATGTTTTGATATTTTTAAATCAAATTATTTATTATTACCAAATAATTATTATTTATTAGTGCTGTAAAACCATCATAAATATAATATATAATTATATAAGTATACAAAATAATGTAATAGCATACCTTTCGAAAGCTATGTTCGTGCATATAAGTAAAATGTTTAAATTTTACTTACTATTCTCAAACTCTAACAATTAGAAATAAAGTGTTACTTTAATTATTAGTACCTAAATAAATCTCAATTAAATATGAATTGAGTATTTCCCAGGATAATCATACTTCATAGTATAATATAATAAACCGACTAATTTACTTCGAATCCACAATAGTGTTTTTCACGGAGCATTTATAAGTATAATTTGGTACTTAAACGTTGCAAGAATTTCAAATTCATAGTTTATAACATGAATAATTATTACTATCGATATTTGGATAACGATTTTTAATGAATACAATAATTTGTAATTGCAATTTAAAAGAGAAAATGAAGTTGTAGAAAATTATTTTTTAAATCCTTCTAATACGTTTCAAATTGTTAAAAAAAAAAAAAAAAAAAAATGTTTAAATGACGTCAGCACAAATTTTACATAACATATGCTAATTTTTTAAGCTAAACTTGAACCCGTCAACTTAAAAACCATAAAGAATCTTTCCATTTACATAATATAAAATGATCTAATAATAGTTATATTTATGATCTACAGCACTGTTATTGATTAAATTTACATTACGATTTCGGAACGATGCCATAATTTTTTTGGAAAACTGCTCAGATGCATTTTAGTTTGCCATCTGCTGCAGTTAATTTATATAATTATATGTTCTACAAAGTTCTACGCTAATTTACCGCGGTTAAATACCACTCGGTCAATTAACTCACACTACAAATCACTCTTCATTAAACATAATAAACAGTGTGAGATAAACGTCAATTTGTGCTCTCACGTTATGTAAGAGTAATGCGTTTTTAATTTGTTTTACTTTTGCAAAAATAATAAAGTACTAAAACAATAATGAATTATACATCATAAAAAAGAAAAAAAAATATTCAAATTGTATTATTTTTTTATTATATTTTATACATTAAATCCAATGAAATACACACTGAATGGGTTAAACCCTTACGGTATTCGTACTAGCTCTCCGTTCTCTTAATAATTTAATTAATTGTAAGTAAATAAATAGTATTTTGAACACATGATTTTTTTTTTTTTGTACAAAGAGCAATAACAAAAAACTTATTTACCTATTGAAATGAATTTATTTAAAAAAAAAAGCATCAAATTTGAATTGCTAAGTATTCATAATATAGCCCACTAAAATGTTTCTATGTAGCTAATGTTTAAATTAATTTTAATAAACAGCAATTTTATACAAATATACATAAAACTTAGTAATACACAACTGATGTTTATTTCATATGAACGTTTTATTAAATATTTATTTAATAACGTTAGATACATGCATAAACAAATTAAATTATAATATATTTTAAAGTTTTACACAGCTTTCCAAAAATAACTAATAAAACACTGAAAAAAAATATATTGAATATTAATATTAACTAATTACCAATATTTTAAAATTTTACGTAATAAAAAGTTAAACAAGCATTTTGCATATTCTAAAGAAAAAACGTACCAAAACTCATTCAAAAGATTTACTAAACGCTTTACATCACTCTTAAATAAATTCAAAAATAGGTAGCAAAAAAAAATTGTTAATACTGAACTAATAATAATAATAATTGTAGACTGTTAAAATTTAAAGAAAAAAAGTGCAACAAAATTCTTATCACATTGATTAATATAATTTATATGTTATAATTGATTCATATACTATAACTTATATAAAACAAGATATTTGATTGACATAGTTTAGCAGTATAGTTACTACAACGTGGTATTCCATTCGATTGGAAACCATACCACGGATTAATTGTGGAAATTCTATATTTAATTATTATTATTGTAATTACGATTTCGAGATATTCATGACGAGAATCTTCACTTCAGACCTCTCTAAAAAAAAAAAGCAAACCTGAACCCTCTAGAGTGGAACGAAAGCTTCTCGCACGGTTTTCGCCCTATCAGATATCAAATTCTAGTTGATCGCGATTCCAAAAAAATAAATCTGTTTTTTTTTTTTTTTTTTCTTGCTCTAGCCAAACTCTGAAAATTCGTTAATAGAAGCGTCTAGTTTCAAAACCAGCTATAAGCAATTTTCGAAATTTTTCAGAAACAACAAAAAAACGAAAATAACGTAAAATACTTGGTCTATAATTTTATAATAAATACGAAAACAAAGCTTTAAATGGTACACATATTGTATGTGAAAATGTATTTTGTAAAAATATTATTTACAAGAGTTAAATAAATTTATAGTTTTGAAATGGCTGGTTTTGTTGTGAATTTAAGCATATGGCTGTTTTTGAAACCAACAATTAAATTTTTTTTCACTTATGACTGCTTTTGAAATTGATTTTATGAGATAGATGATTTTAAAACAAACACTGGAAAATTTAAGAAATACAAAACATTTTGAATTTTATGCGTATAATAGTAATAGTTACCTAATAGTAAAAAATAATAAGCAAATAGAACTTAATATTATAGTTAATACTTAATTTCATGAAAATTGAAAAAATTTGAGTACTATTATCAGAGCAGATAAAAACATGTGTTTAATTATTGAAATAAATATCGTTAGGTGGCTGGTTTTGATACAAACCACAATTTTCTGTTCTCGTTTAATATCGATTATAGCCTTGTTTGACGTTGAATATTTTAATGTATTGTATTATATAATACAGTATGAATATTTGGAAAATCAAAAAAAAATCTATTTTGAAAAAATTATCTTTTAGCTGGTTTTGAAACTAGACGCCTGGAATTCTTAGAAACGCGAGCAAACACAGTTGGTAGGTACACAACGCCCTCGTTTTGCTGTGTCGGTCGGTGTCTGTGAGCGAGCGACCGTATAATGTGATAATATTTAAATCTACCGAGCTTATAATAATGATATTATTATTATTGTTACGAGTATAGAGCGCGCGGAAAAGTGAAAAACAAAAAAACCCACACCGAAATGCATTCGCAACGGTGTCGACCGAAGTGTATAACGACGACGATGATAATGATGACGATAATATAGGGTGGCGGGGGCGGGTGTATAACATAAAAGTCACGGGCTATGTGTGGAACACAATGTCAGAAAAGTCCATTGTGGCCCGGTGGCGAGGGGGGGGGGAGGGGACTGATGCGGAGGAGAAGGATTTTCAAACGCTCGTGAGAGCAGAAAACTTGGAACGCGTTGATTTAAAAGCTCCTCCGCTCTGCCGCTGTTAAACTGCCTGATAATGACCCCCGAGTCTTTCCCTCTATTTTGTTTTTGGTTAGTTAACTCTCTGATTATGCATAGTGCCGTGCGTTCTTTATCGTTGCCATCGTCGTTGTAGTAATATTATTTGTATAGTTATTATTATTATAAATGCCGGTATAGTAAGCATAATAATTATTATTGTGTAGTAATGTTGTTGTAGTTTCAGAACAGTACAAAACTATAAATACTTGACAACAAAATAATAATAATAATAATAATAATAATAATATGTATAATAATTATTATTAGTAATTGAACACTTTTTTTTTTTTTTTTTTGATTGATAATAGTATCTATATTAATATGTGAATGAAAGTCTGGTGATTTATAATCATCCTTTTAATTTTTCTGATCGATAAAAACATTATTTTTCCCATTTTATGCTTTTAATTTTTTAAGATTGAAAAAGACTACATAATTACAGTGCACGAACTTAATAAAAAATAGACACTGATGGATCTCGAGTCAATTTTTGGGCAGTCGCGAGAAATTCATTTAATTATATAAATTCTCGTAAATTTACGTTTTTAATCAAATTCGGCTGTCAAAATGATGAAGTGGCACATTTGCACGCATTTGTAAAATTATATTCATTATAAACCAATTAAGTAATAAATAAGTAGTAACAAATAAGTAATAAAAATATTAATCTAATTTTGATTTTTTAAAAACTACTTCTTTATCCTATAAAATATTTGAATTCATGTGGGTCGCGATAGATTTTTGAAAGAAAAATTTATATCGTGGTCCTAAAAAGATTGAGAACCACTGAAATAGACTAAATACTGAAAAATATACAATAATTTAAACTTGAACTATTTAATTAACAAAAAAAAAAAAGAGAGAGATGTGGATGTATCACATAAATAATTTTTCTTTTTTAAAAGCAATTTAAAAAAAATTTTTTTTTGGGAGTCTTTGACATTTTCTAAGGAACATTTATTCCTTAAATTCCCTTAAATCCTTTATCATTTTGTTCATATTTATCAGGTACTTTATATCGTTTTCTAAATAATTTGTGTAGAAGTATCGGAGTTATTAGGAGTGGTTTTCAGTTTTAAAAGTCTTAGGTTAAGAATAATTTAAATAAATATTATTTTTGATTACCAATTCATCCAAAATTATAAATATACCTCTAATTCAAGTTGCCATCCCAACATGCAACAAAAAACAAATACATGAGTCTAGATAATTGTTTTCAATTTATTATCGCGGATTCACATATTTATTATAAAATAAATGCATTGTTTTTGCGGTTTTAATATATAGGTATGTAAAACATTACAATTAAATGATTTAACAAAAAATTTCAATTAGTAAAATACCAAAAACGATACGTACAGTAAATGTTGTGAAAAATTAAATCGACTTTTGTTATTGCCGCTTCATAAAAATTACAGATATTAAATAAAAATTCGTTCCAAGCAGTGAGTGGGGCACTCTTTATTCTTTGATTTCTTTATGATAATTATGTCAAAAGTCCATTTCATTAATTGACACATTTGGAAAATTTAATTATTCACGCAGCCGGCCATCACTGAACACGTACAAATTAAACTCGTATTTTCAGTGTTTAAGTATATAAATATTGCATGTCACTCACAATTACTACTATTATAATAATTGACTCGTAATAAATAAATTCTCTGGAATATCATTAATGCAATTGTTTACTGGTGTGGGTGGAAATGATTTTGGAAATAAATATTTCTATTTTAAAAAATGAGCTATCGACCGAACTTATTGAATTATTAATGTTATTTGAGAAAAAAAAAATATGGAAAAAATTATTTTTGTCTCCAGTCTCGCGTAAAACTTGTTAGGTTTTATAATTATTATCTAATGACCAAGTCCTTAAGTAACTATTAAGATATAACTTCTAATTTAATTTTTAGTATTTGACAATTTTTTCATTCATATCAAATAACTATAAGCAAGCTGAAAATTTTTCGAATGCACTTAAATTAGCTTTACTGAAAAGTTACATTTTTATACATAGAACCCTTTGGATCCAAACCCGCACAATTTCAGTAGAACTATTTGCGATAATAATCAATTTTGAAATTTACACGCAATTACATGTTAAAATTGACTGAACCAATTAGAAATTGTATAGGGTTAGTTTTTAGATTCGGCTTAAATTTCAAGTTTCTAACATCCTTATTGCTGACTTTACCTTAGGGGTTAGGTTAGGTTAGGTTAGGTTGGATATATATATACACACATACACCGGGATTGTTATAACACAAAAGGACGAGAACCGCAACCACTGTATTAAACACTATAATATACTGTGCTGTTCGGTGGGGGAGAACCTATGACATTAAACGAAAAATAACACACACACAAAATGTTGGTACCTATTGAGTTCTCAGAGTCAACAATATTTTGATATGATTTCAATTCCACGTGTATACAAACAAGTGTATTGAATAAACATGGTACACATCACGTGTGTTTAACAGATGTATTTACATAATCCCTTTTACCGTTATATACCTACGAGATTTGTGGCAAGGTCACAGAGTAAACGGGACCGTTGACCACGGACTCGCGACTAAAAAGGCCTCGTGTTTTGTGAAAAAAAAAATAAAAACTAAAAAATCTAATGCAACCGTACAAACAGTTTAATAAATATATTTGTATACCAATATTTGATATTTACCGTGTATATAAAACACGGTTACATTAGCTATATTGATGGCTTCATTTTTATGACATTTAAATTACAATATTGGTAAAAAACAAATAACGACTGAGTTTACGATACGTTTGACGATATTTTAATAACTCAAAATTGAAAATTATTTACTAACTTGTGTATATGTTTTTTTTTTTTTTTAGACGATAAAGTAAATGTTTATGTAAAATGAATACGACCATTGTCGTTTGCAAAAACTATATATATATACAATACATACATACATGTATTATCTGAATTTCGAAATTCGAACAGTAATTTCCGAATTTAGAATCTTAGAACATATTAAAGTCTTAGAAAGCAGTAACATTGATGACTAAAATGAAAAAAAATATTATTATTTTATTTTGTAAATGTATCAACTGAAAAAAAAGCGTTTAGTTCGTACACCTCGGGGATTTTTTTCACTCCTCGAATGGGATTCTCTTATGGGTGCATTGAATAAAAAAAAAACGTTAAATAATTTCTTCAATAAGACGATTCTGAACGGAGCTTCAGTTTATTTCTTGACAAAATATTTCTCATATATTATTGTCTATCTATGTTTAAATTTTCATAAAGCGTGGATTAAAAAAAAATATAGTTTTCGAGTCTTTTTTCTCAAATTTCTTATAGTTCTTTGCGAATTTTAACAAAACAATTGATAATTTCGAAAATTGACCTTTTTAAAATACCATTTTTCCAAAAAGTGTTGGTCGAGACTTTTAGATAAGTATTTCCATATAAAAAAATGTTTACAGAATAAATAAAAATAAAAGAATATCCAACATTATTTTTCACATTTTCAAAATTTTCTTGCACCAAAATATTTCTCATATTGTTTTCTATCTATGTTTAAATTTTCGTAAAGTTTGAGTCGAAAAATTGTGGTTTCCGAGTCTTTTCTGTCAAATTTTCGGTAGTTCCCTCCACCAAAAAAAAAAAAAAATGAGGAAATTTGAAAAACGTCCTCTTTAAAGTACCATCCTGAGACAAATCTTGTTTCAAAAACATTGTAAGAACACTATAAACTTCTTCAATCCTCTCAAAATCTAAAATAAAAATTGTTTAAGTACCCGTGAGGCATAACAAAAATATTATCTATGTATTAAAATTTAATAAATATTAAAATGCTGATGTGAGGACGTAGCTACCCCACAACTCACTTGCGTATAACCCTCAATAAAAGATACTGAGAACGCCACTGATATTGAGTAATAGTAGTTAAATAAAATTGAACAAAATTAACACGTTTTTGTGCCTTAAGTTGAAATATACCAGCAAACTAGGCATTAGAAAACGTATTTTCAGTGCCGTTTTTGTTTTTTCAAACGAAAACGTTTTTGTACTCTATCGCTTGCATAAGATCCGAAAAATCTTGAATTTCGAAATTGAAATGTTTTATAAAATTACATTATTCGAGATAAAAATAAAAATACCATTCCCTCCCCCCCCCCCGTTCCAATGTAGAGGACCTTTACCGTCCGTGAAATATTGTACCTCAAAATGCATTCACGTGATGGCATAAATTTAAAAAAAAAAAAAAAATGAAAGAAATAAGGAACTCAATTTAATTATGAAAAATGTTTTCCGCAAAACGACGAGTGCATCATGAATACAGAGTCTTTTGCGTTACCGTCACCGCGCCTCGGGAAATGTTCCACACAGTAAAGTGATGATATAATACAATTTCACATTGGAAAATTCTTTCAGTATGAGCTTAACAACTGTTTGGCGCGTAAAAGAACATCTCTTTAATACGTTTTAAGTGATTACTAACGCGTATTTGTGTACGACCAGACATAATAATATATTAATATGTTTAGAACTACTAAACGATAACGGAAATATTACTACAATACATTTATTTATTTATTTATTTATTTATTCATTCGTTCAAACGGGCGAAGCCCAATAACAGTTTTAAATCAAGCATTTAACAAAATAATTAAACAGATAGAAAGAAAATGTGAACAGAATAAGATTAATAAATATTAAATGTACAAAATAACAAATAATTAACTAAGATTGATTGATAATAACAGTAATTAACATATACAACATAAATAAGGTTTATAATATTGTTAAATAATTCACATATTATAATAATTAGTAATATAATTACAAAAAGACTCTATAGAGTTAAAATTAAATAAATCAACCTGTATATCCATTAGCTAATCTCTTCATTCTATTAACAGGAGCATTGATTAAATAATCAGTTCTATGTAATTGCGTATAAAAAGTATTTGTAGATCTTGTTTGACATTGAGGGACATAGAAATTAAGATAATTTAGTATTTCACTGGAATTAATGATACCGTTTACCACTTTATACAGGAACTTTATTTAAATCATTTATGTTTCTCCTAGTTTCAAGACTATTCATATTTAAAGTGTCTAAAATACATGTCATTTAATGATAAATATTAATCATGGCAACAAGTTTGTTGGCGAGGAAAAAGGTTATATTTGCCACCCCTAAAATATGTACGGCGTAATCCATTAAAGGCATTCATTTTTTTTATATTTTTTTAATTGTATGTTAACCCCATTGTCATTTTACCGAATAAACATCGTTTGTATTGAAGTGAACTCGTGACATACTGACAACTACAATTATTATACCTACTATTAGTATTATTAACGTTTTTTATTCAATACAATTCGTTTTACTTCATACACGAATACCTATCATTAAAAACAAAATGATATCTCTTAGTACATTTTATTTTGTAATATTATAATAACTCGGTTTGTTCCTTTTCGCATAGCATTTTCTCAATATTATAATATTTAATATCATTTTACTTATTTGTTATTCGAATGCTAAGATAATCTACATCAAATATTTGGTAAAAAACTCTTATTAGATATGTTATTATAAAAATAACAAACGTTTATCTTAATGTTCCATAAAAATTATTTTGCACAGACAATGCTTTAATTGATAAATTAGTAGTTTACGTTCGTTATTCATAACTAATAATAATTGTTTTGACATAAGATAACGACGATAATGTAAAATTACCAGTGAAAGTTATTCAAAAACACGAACAAATATTTAAGCCAGAAATATTTGCGAAAATTAAAAATGCTCATAAACATAATATGTTATTTTTAAACACGTTCAAAAATGTGTTTTGCATTTTAATAACCTATTTGTAATAATTATTATTATTTACGCTTTATACTACTACAATTATTATTATATATTACCTATATTGTTCAACCAATTTGAATAGTACATTTTATTATTACTTTTTAAAGAATATTTTTGAGCATTCACTCGACAACATTTTCAAAACAACTTTATACCACTTTTAGATCTAAATTATAGAACTTAGAAAATATCGGACATTTTATTTACCGAGTGATTTTCTACGCAAAACATTCTGTACACTCACCACCAATATCTTATCCGAAGTGCTAATCGTTCTACCATTACCACTACTATCTTATACCGGCGTTTTACATTTGTTAAAACAAACACACGAGAAAATTAGTAAACCTAAGTAAATACAACATGAAAAGTCATTTTAATTACCTATACAGGTTACACAAATTAAATATGTACATTGTACATTCATTTACGAACATTACTACACGCGCTTACAGTACATAATAATATTCTATTTTATTTCTCAGTATTCTTATGCGACTTAGTTTACAATTTAAGTAGGTATACACTAAGAATATGATATTTAAGAAAACAACAAACAGATGTAATAGATAATAAACAACATATTATTATTATTAACTAGGGAGGTTCAACGTAATAATGAAACCACGAATTTAACCCGTGCTTATAATTTTTAACTTGTTACGTTGTGCTTATAGTGTTCCGTACCTAACAACTATTTACTATTATTATGAATGAAGCGTATGTACTCTTAGTAATTAATTTATGCTATGCTATTAGTTCTACAGTGATATTCTAAGAAAACACTTCATTAAGTTGGAAAATATCTTTTGAATTCTGAGCGAAGAGAAGAAGGTAATATTTTTACGATGATGTTTATTCAATGATGATTGAAATGATAAAAATCTGAATTTTCAAAATTTCAAAACTTTGTGGTAAATAGAAAAATAACAAAAGTATTATTCAGTGACACTTAATATAGGCGGATATTTAAGTTAGCTTTAATGTAAGATAGATCCGATATCATGCTCAAGCAATCTAATGATTTGAATCGAAAAAAACGACTTCAACCCTGTAAACTCAATTCTTTAACTTTTCTCTTGAACTATGAGACCTAAAAAGTTGGTTGATATATCATTAGAAATGGCTTATTAAGTACACATACGTATAATATCTACTGAATGTGAAATTTTCTTTTTTTATTAACTTTTTAAATTTTACAATTTTAGCATGATTTTGATTTAATCACGCAGATCTCCAAAAATGGAAAACGAATTTAGTTATTTAAAGCAGTGGTTCTTAACCTTTTTCGAATGACGAAATAATTTAATATTTAATATGATTTTCACGGAACATGATGATTTTTCATCGTTATACACGTCTTATAATCGACCAACACCCGGTTTAGGATAAACATTTTGGGGGATGATATATTTTTTTGTTTAATTTAGCTCCGCTCCTAATATAATATTAATCTTATGCTATTTATGAAAAACATGAGGGCTTTGATCCCAAATCTCCTCATTTCCGTCTATGTGTCTTAAACTATTGTGTTTTAGAAAATAGAAATCGATAAAAATCAAAATGTTAATCCGATGATAAAATAATGCTTTTTGTTTCTTCTAAGTTTTGAATTTTGGAGGCGCACTTACCCTCAGTACACGGAACACCGGTCAAGAACCACTGATTTAGTGTGTTGTTAGATAATATGTGTCTTACTTAATACGTCTTACAGATTCTTTAAAATGATTTTATCTTAAGAAAATCATACTTTTTATCGAGTATTTTCTCAAACTAATAACTATTACATTATGCACGGAATACTTAATTTGTTCGAAAAATTCAAAATTTATTGTTTACTCACATTTCTTATATTCTCTCTCTCTATTCTATAGAGCAGTGGTGCCCAACCCGCGGCCCGTGGGCCTCATGTGGCCCGCAAATGTATTCTATGTGGCCCGTTACGAATTTTCTAAAATAAAAAAAAAAATTAAAAATGTATGAAAAAATTTTTAAATTATTTATTTTTATATATTATTTTTATTTAAATTTATGAATTCGTTGAAATAATTATTCAAAAAAATACAATTCTAATGATAATAATAAAACTAAAAACTATACAAAAATGTTTTACTCTTATTTTTAATGTGAAATTTAAGCTTGTACTTATTTTACTAATAATGAAAAGTCTGGTTGAAATTTAATGTTCATTATCATTTATTTAATTCATAATCTTTTCAACTGACTATAAAAGATAAGAAAATAAGTCCGATATATAAGATTATTTTTGTACTTTTATACTTTGTGGTCCGTTTGAAGATAATTGTTTACCAAAGTGGCCCGCCAAAGGAAAAAGGTTAGGCATCACTGCTACAGAGTATAAATGGTCTCGATACGTTTAAATATGTTTTTAATGTAAATTCTTTCCAGTCTTTTTCCTCCGTGTTCGAGGTGGTGGATACCGAAAATAAACTGATGAACAGCGTCCGAATAATAACAAAATGTATATAATATACACATATATAGACTTTACAATATCTGTATATCAAAAAAAAAACAAAAAAAAAACCTGTCAATCCGAGAATATCCGATGCGTTTCCCGTTCGTTCGCAGAGGAGACCGAATGTCGACGCGACGATATTCAAAATAATATTACACTCTATAGGTAAACGCGCGCGCCCACATAAATGCTATTTATTATACCGTCGGCGGTCCATCTAGATAAACATTCTTTAATTTCCTCCGGCGGCGCTGCCGCCAAAAAGTTTTTCATCATTTCACAAAATTTGACGGATTTTCATAAATATATAAACACGTACGTACTCGTGTAATGAATATATATATATATATACTTATATATTTTTTCGACAGCCAAGCGATATTAGCGCGCGCGTTTTCTTCGCGTGAAAATATTATATAATAATAATAATAATAATATAATATTATGTTATCGTCAAAATGTAATCATCGCGCGCGTCGGCGAAAAAAAAAAAAAAAACAGAAGAAGAAAACTTCGACGTCAGCGAATTCGCGCGTCTACAAACACGCGCGCGCGTGGGGCGAATAATTTGTACGGCTAAACACACCGGGGGATTCACCGGACGAGTAAAAGTTCCTCTCCCCGAGCACACGCGCGCACACACACAGGTGGTCTGCGGCGCCATTAGGCATTATGTGTACTGCGATATTGTTAACATATTACATAATTATGTGTGAAGCCGACCGCGACCGCGACGGTCAGTTGTTCGCGGATTAAAAACGCCCGAAACGCCGTTCTGTACCAATAAAATTAATAACCAAGTTTATAGTCGTCCCGAACACGAGTATACACAATACCAGTAATCACCGCGGGCCGTGTGTGCTGTGTTTATTTCGCGGTACCAATCGTCCGAAATGATATTATTATTATTATTATTATATTGTATATAATATTGAAAAAAATAATTCAATTTCGGACAAAAAGTTTTTTCGCTCCGCTCGTTTGCGGGAAAATCGACGGGACACTACAGAAAATATGATTACACTCGGTTTTTAAAAGTCCCCCTCCCCCCCCCCATCACCCAGCACCGGCCGCAAACGGCAAAAATATATTCCCCGGAGTTTGTATACAACTCGCATAGAAATACGTTTCGGATAAACGCGCGCGCATATAATAATATGTGATTACATTGGTTCTGTGTGTACTAAAAACTCACTTGCGGTTTATCAAAAGACCGGGAAAACTTCCGATCAATACTGACAATTTGTCGGTACGTAACGCGCGTGTGTGTGTGTGTGTGTGTGTGTGAGAAATCCCTTGAAAATGTAATTTTATTTCAAATCACGTGTGAATTGAATCGTAAACGCCGTGGATGGCGGCGAGAAGAAAATAGGTGGCACACCTGTATTAACGGGGACGTTGGGGGTTGGGGAGAGATTTCGGGGGCTGGTGAAAATTTAAAAACCACCCGGCCCACGTGTACTGTAATTCACTAAGTAACCAGCTGAAATATTATAATGATCATATGACTACCTACAGAATATGTTTTTGGCACACTCGGGAAGGAGAGATAAAGCCAGAGGCGCCATTTGAGGAGGGCCAGGGTGCGTTTCGCAGCACCCCTTTGCTGTCGATTTGTTTTCTATGGTCTAAATAAATCCAGTCTCATCCCCACAACTGTATTTTATTTTAGTTTCTGAATAGATAGTGAAGAAGCTAGTAATAATTTTACAATGATGATTGTATTTTCTTTTCTTTTTTTTTTTTTTTTTTGGTTTTTGTGTTTGTACGAAAAAGTTTTGATTCGTACCTTAAAATATCAGAAATCGCTACGAGATGGTACTTTAAAGACTTAATTTTTCGAATACTTCAATAGTTTTACCAAATTTAGGAAAATACCAAAAATTTAACTAAAATGACAGTAATTAAATAATAAAAAATCATGAGTTTTAAAATCTTTTTAAAATTTTAAAAATACATAAAGAAATACGATAAACAGTTTGGTAAAAAAAAAATTTTTTTCTTACACATTTTTTCCTTTACAAAAGTTGCTTTTTCCTATAAATATTTTATTCTTTATGGTAGAAATTACCATATTCTAATTAAAGAATAAATTTTTTTTTTTTTCTGTAAACACTTTTTCATGTAGAAATATTTAAGTTTCGACCAGCAATTTTTAGAACCCGCATTTGCCTTTAGATGGCATTTTAGAAGAAGTGTCATTTTTTGAAATTCTTAATTGTTTTCTCAAAATTTGAGAAAATCCACCCAAAAATTGACAAAAAAGACAAACAAGCCGTTTTATAATATTGCTGCTAATGAGTAAACATTTTTTAGGAATTTTGTGCTATTAAAAGTTATTAAAATAACCAAAAATGTTTAAAATCGATTTCATGAAAATCTAGTTTACAGTAAATTTTACAGATTTTATTCACTTTTTCGGTAGTTTTTCTTAACGATTGGCAAAACTATTGATAATTTCAAAATTCTTCGTTCTTAAATACCAACTACCATTCAAATAAAATTCTCCGTCGTAAACCTAAGCTATACTCGCTTTGATACGAGAACTTTTCTGAACAAAAAATTATAGAAGTTGTTGGAACTAGTTGAAGGTAATAATGTTGTTCAATAAGTCTATGTTGAGGTAAGTTAAAGCTACGTTTTATACATTATTGAAAAATTCCCATGTACTGAATTATATCAAGAGGCTAGCGAAATCCGAGTTATTGATATTATTATACAATATTACAAATCGTTATAAAATTGTATTGTAGTTGATTAAATTCGTACGTACGTATTCGGTATTCATATCAAATTTTATAAAATATTACAAACTACGGTAATAAACTGATTAAGGACATTAGGAGTTTTCTGACAAACTGGTAAGAACAAAATAATAAACAAAAATAATCGAAACCAAATCAACATTGACTATTAGAAAAATATATTCAGGAAAATTCTGTCTCCACTTATATGTAGGTCAAAACTGCTGATAAGAATATTATTTGAACTACGCTCCATATCGCTTCGCTTTCCTCACTTTGCAAAACTTCCCTAACGTCGCTTACTTCTCGATATGCTTTTGAAAACCACCTCGGAAGGGTACTCGGGAATTTCGAAAGTAACAGGTCGTTAAGTACTTTTTCGTTCATGGCCGTTCGTTGTCGGAATGACCTGTCGGAGAAATTGAATAAACACACCGACAGATAAATAATGCCATAAATAAGTACTTCGAGCATGAGAAAAGAACAGATTAGGACGCAAGAATACGGAAACCACGTGATGGTCATCATTATTATCTGTAACATTTTGTTACGTATTAAAATAACCATTTTAATGAACAATAGCCAATTACGATTATTTTATTATGGAACGTTTGAATCGCATTCATATTTTAATGATAACTAAATTTTTTTTTTTTTTAAATCTTTACTGTGTCATAGGTTTCAGAATAAATGTAACTGTGTATTAACTAATATTAGCCTACAGTGGTTAGAAACTGTGTTATGATTAAAGGTTGGAATAATATTCTTTTGCATTTATTATTATTATTTATTTATTTATTTATTTTTTTTTTTGATTCTATACTACCGGATGAGAGTTTGAAATCTTTACAAATCGTGAAGCTTATAAATTAATGACCAATTTGCTTCTTTTTTTTTTTTGCATATTATTTGAGAATATTTCATATGATAATAAATATTAGAGAAAATATCGATTAACTTTATGGATTTTTGATAATTTTTGTTGCAGTGGGTAAATATATAAAAGTAATATAAATGTAATTTTACAACATCGATGAAACTATAATCGAAATAACGATAACAACACAAGCCGTCGCATAGGCTATAGAAATTGATTAGAAAAACAATAAAAAAAAATTTATAAAATTTTTAAGCAACAATATCCACATAGTTAGTACTTTTTGGTAAGTTAAATAAAATAAAAAATATTTCAGTAAGTTGTATTAAATTTTTTCATATTGAGTGACCTATTTGTAATTTGTACGTCTGATGTATGTAAATAAATGCAATGCACATCTACACGTAGGTAGTGTGACATGACATTATTTAAATATTACTAAGACATTTACACATCCATAACAATAAATTTTTTTTTTTTTTTTTTGCTTAAAAAGGCACGTTTTAAATTTCAGAAAATCCTTTCATATATTAATGTGAAAGCATATATTTTGCATATTTTACTATGATTTTTAAAGAATATTTTCAATTTTTTAAGAGAATATTATTCCGGCCTTTAATTATGATATAGATTGATGCAATGATACCAACAAAAAAGCAATTACATCACAGTTTACAATGTTACACTATACAATAACTATAAAATTGATTAGAAGTCATATACATTTTTAGAGTTCTGCAGTTTTTATAGATTTTTTAATATTTCCTTCCTGTCCGGGATCGAAGGCTTTTTTAGTGTAAATTTAGTTACCTTGAAATTATAAAAATAGCAGGACACACTTCGCACCATAGGCATTCTTCACTCTTCGCGTTGGATATTATAGGTGAATATTTTGAATTTAAAAAAAAACGATAAATCACAGCGATTCTCAATGGAGCTTTAGCTGGTATACAATTACAATTGTCAGTTCGGTATTATGTTTAAGAATTGTTATTTAATAGTGTTGGACGATTATTGTTGACGTCCTTTTTTTCGACTTGAATTGAGTAGTGACGTCGAGTACTCGAAAATTGTGTGTCTGTGGATAAATGTAAGGTTATAAATGACTTTATCAAAATACTAAAAGTCTTACAAAAAAAAACGAGAAATTTCTAATATTTTCAAAAGTACATATATATATATAGCTTAAAATGAGTCAAATGTTTTTGAAATTTTTATGATATACGCGTGTAACTATTTATAATAAATGGTGAAATTTTCACGTTTCTATAACAATTAGTGTTTCAAAGTTACAGCCAAATAACTAGAGTTGATTCATGATAATATTATGTATTTAAGATAAATTATTGATAATGATACATTATATTATTTTTAATAAATTTGACAGAGCATTATCCGATTTTTTCCAATCAAAACTTTGAAAAATATTGATTCATTCGTTCGCAAAAAAAAAAAAAAAATCCTTTCATCGACATATTCGCAACGTAATTATTATCTATACATAAATAATATGTACCAAGTTCTGTAAAGATCGACCGAAATATATAGAGATGTAATGATAACAATAATAGTATAAAATCGATAGAAATAAAAAAGAAAGAGAGATGGAGAAGAACGCGGATTTCCGAACGTCGGAGTAGAGGTCTGCCGAGAAGTTCTTTTATACAAATACAATAAAACGTTATATTAATACATATTACACACGCCGGCGGTACAATAATATATACACTATATACAGAGACTTTTTTTTAAACGAAATTAAATCGTTATTGACCTAGTGCGCGATCGTTTACACACACACACACACACACATTTATATATCATTGTTATACGTTATACTTATAGGAATATACCACGCGGACGGCACGTTGTTACCTCGGCTAACTCTCCGCATTATTATTACGTATATATATACGTAGGGTGTAGGACTTTAAAACGTGAACTGTATTTATAATATATTACGAACGAACATCTCGATCGACGATTGGTACACTCGGTATTATACTCGGTCGCAGACTAGTTCCTTTTCTTTTTTTTTTTTTACAGCCCGGGAAAAATGATTTCCAAAAGTTTCCATAATCTTTCATCACCTCCACTTGGCCACTTTGCCGGATAGACGAATCGAGAGCCAATCTAACATTTGTATCCAAACTTATTGACGGTCAAATCGATTCACCTGTCCTGTTTATTATTTAATAAACTGAACTTTAGAATCCCTCTTCTCAACTCTCGTAGTGTTTTTCCGTTCCGTGTTCCTTTTTGTTCAGTGAATTATTTATTAAATAGTCCTTTGGTTTGAATGATGAGAGGATAGCGAATGAGAGGATCCATCATTTCTACCTGGGGACTAGACCTAAAATCATACCTTGTGTTCTTTAGTGTTTTATTAAATTATTATAACTAATTTTAAGTTTTATATTTATATTAATATTGTACTGTTGTTACTTTTAAGATTATTGCGTATAATTACATTTGGGCTTGTCCCGTTTTTTCAATAAATAAATAAACACTGGAGAAAACTCGAATTTTTCAACGCTTAATCAAAATATAATTATTTACGTACACGTCTGAAATTCTCGTATGTTCGTAATGTAAAGTGTTGTTCGTGGATGCTCGTGGTGGATGAATCTTGAGTATAAAATTCGAAGGCAGCGTTAAACCCACTGTGTTACTTAAACTCAAATAAGTTAGGGGCGCGTGAGAGTTGCAGGCCACTTAGCACGCGGTAGCCGTGAATCCTGCAGGAGGGTTGTGCTAAGGCAATAAGAACATTAATATTGTCCTGGGCCCAAATTATTTGCTTTACTACAGGGTGTCTATAGAGAAAAAAAAAAAGGTTGTATTTAATTTATTAATGTAAAAGAACGTTTGACGTTTATCGATACATTATTTATTTATTATGAAATTACACGTTTTAGGAATTCATTTCTTAAAAATAATGTCACTTAAATGTGAACCATCCCGCCAAGGCACTGATGTTTAAACGAAAAAAAAAATTTCAAATTGATCTCCAGAAAAATTGACTTAAATTAGCGATCTCCAATTAGTCCTTATTTGAGCTCTATGGACTTTTCCTATGGAGATATCTCAAATCTTTCACATAAATAATCCGATTTCGCTACTGCACAGAAAAGAAATATCCGTAATGAAAAGACAGCTATCACGAAGTCCGAATTTTTGTAATTTAGCCCGTAACTCCAAAATTATTAGGACAAGAAACTTAAAATGTTCATCTATTATCTAACAGAAATGTAATACAGGCGGGAAATAATTATAGAATTTTGGAGTTACTTTGTTTTTTGTAAGTTTTCATCTGATACATTTTTAAATTCTTGATATATTTGCTGGAAATGTAATATATTATGACCTCACTCACATATTATAATAATAATTATTTATAAATTAACTGTCTTTTTTTTTCACATCCTTTTAAAGTTAGGTTTAGCAAGAAACTGCTTTTTTTTACGTAAAATAATTTTTTTTCAATCAAAATCTCATTTAAAAAACATAACATCTTATTTATCTCTAATACGTACTGAATTTGGCGTCTTACTACAAATAATAATTATCCCCCTACCGACCCTACCCCTACCCATAGGCGGACTTAGGGGTGGGCACAGGGGGCATTAGCCCTCCCAATATGTTAATTAGCCCCCCCAATACTAATTTAGTAAAATTATTGTATTGATTTCAAATTTTTATTACGATAACGACAACATATATAGCGTATGTTTAAGAATTTTAAATTCTTAATTTTATAAAACACTGCTATTATATTTTAGATTCTTGGTGAGTGTGTTGAAAATGACGACTATTATTATTCTTTATATTATTAACTTCCTGCGTTCAGAATCTTCCTATTGAAGAAATGATTTATCGTTTCTTTGAAATTCTACACACCCACCAAGAGTAACTAACCCGAAGAGCGAAGAATATCCGTGGTGTGAAGTATGTTTCGCTTTTTAGATTTAATAAATAGGTAATTAATTTATGTAATAGGTACATTACAATATAAACATTACTAAATACGTAGTGTACCTAGGTAAAATGTTCATAATAAAAACTCGCGGAATTTAATAAATGTTTTAAGATTGTTTGGGACCAAAGCCCCCCCCCCAAAAATCAAATACTAAGTCCGCCTATGCCCCTACCCCCAATTTCAGATTTCGAGATCCGCGCCTGGACGGCAGTGCATCACTGGTCGTGTAACAACAATTTATTATTCATCGTCCAACACGATCGCAATAATATATATTATTAACACAATAATATTATTATCAAGACGTGTGCAAGTCGTCAAACCGTACGTTACACACATTTTCCATGTTATAATATTAATATCGTACGTCACTATCGCATCGCATCACTGCGATTGATGATAAAAAAAAATAATAATAATAAAAATAAAAAAAAAACCCACGCGTAGACCACCGGGTCAATAGGGCGTTTGTCGTTCCTAATCACTGCGGCATAGTCCACACACCACAACTCGTAGCCGGTCAGTTAACCGTCGTCGTCTGAGTTTCGCGGCGCAATATATTATTATTATTTGTACTGTACTCGGATGCAAATTTTTCGTTTCGAATTTTTTTTTTTTTTTTCTTATTCAATTCGTACACCGACAATGTTCGTCTTCCCGTGAACGCCTTGTATCAATCTTCGTTCGCCAACTCAGTCAAGTGATAATTCCGAAAACAAAAAAAAGCTCGTGGCGCAACGATTTTTTCAGTCCGTTTTGTCGCCGCCAGTTCCGGCTGTCCAGTGACGTGCACCATGAAAACCTCAGTGGCGATAGTATTTTTGTGTTTCGCGGCTACCGCGGCGTTGATCGCACGTTCCACAGGTACGTGTACGTTCACTAAAGTAGGGGAGGGCCGAGAGCGTACGCACTGGATTAGGAGTGTTCAAACTCGTTCAACCGACACCAGCTCCTTGTAGTACCTAGCAGCTCTTGACTATATTTTCTCGAAAAATATGACATTTTTTTCCCCTTATGTGACACCAAAATAGTGTGTATTTTTAAGGGGTCGGACGATGCAGATAGATCCCCGCCTCCGTTCAGCAATAACTTTCTTTCCATTCTTATTTTGGACTTTTGTACATTCGTCTATTCGTTATATAATATTTAATTCTTACCATGTTTAATCGATTAACGGTTACATTATTGTTTTTTTTTTTTTTTTAACTGTTCGCCTTATTGTTTTCGATCTAATCAATCATAAAACACGTCAATCGCATACCTAATAATGTGGAATTTTCATAAAACGTGTCAATTATAATACAGCCACTGTGAATAGATTCGTACACACAGAATATTTTATTCTATGATTTATGAGTAAAATCCTTAGACAGTATCAAGTATGTGATATGTAAGGCGAAATCACACGTTGTTATCATCTATATATGTATCAAATATGTGTATATCGATTAAACATTGGAAATGTAAAAGATAAGACGAATACCTAATACAAATATTTTAACACAATATCGAAATTAGTGTACCGACTGCTTCGAATGCTTTGAAACATATTAAGAACACACTTGAAAGAAACAACATATAACTTGAAGAAGTTATAGGCCGTCTAGTAATAAGTCCTATGCAGTTCCAATTTAATTTCGGACAAAAATAATAAATGACAATTTGTGTTTAGAATGACTATGTAAATATTGATAATTTATTATACGACAAGTCATCAGTTGCTTCAAAATTTAAATAATTGTGTAGCACGTATTCGTACGTTGGTATACCTACCGTTGTTTTATATTTTTTGTGGTGTGGCGAGTAGTTTGTGTAGTCTCTTAAGAATATCTCCAAATGATTATGCTTTGAGAATCATTAAGCATGAGAATTTTATTTAAAAAAAAAAAATGTAAAAAGGACGTACTTCGCCCCTTAGGTATTCTTCGCTCTTCGGTTGGGATATTCTAGGTGGGTGTATTGAATTTTAAATAAACTATAAATCATTTCTTCAATAAAACGATTCTGAGTAGAGCTTTAGTTAATACAATAATAATAATAATTGTCGATTAAGTTATATTTAATAAATGTTATTCAAGAATTAAGGCCTGATGGGCACTTGCGATATTTTGATAGTTTTGAAGCATTGAACTTAAATGTTGAACTAAAAAATATTTCATTATTACAACATTTACGAAAAACGAAAATTAGTTTTCATACATTCCCTTACACCTAATGAATATTCCATAAATATTCTCAATAGTTTTTTCAAAATTTGGGAAAATCTACCCAACATTTAACAAAAAACGCCTTTAAAACATTAATTTTTAATCTAAACTTTATGCAAATTCAAATATTTGTCATACAAAATAATATGAAAAATATTTTGATGAAATAATATTTTTAATATATAAATTATTATTTTTATATTTTTTTTCTAACCCTTTTTTTGCATCAAATTTGCTTTTCTTGTTCTCAGGTAGTTGTGGGATATAAAACTAGCTGAAAAAAAAAATTTATTTATTTATTTTTTTTTTAATTAATTGTAAACTTTATATTTTTTAAGTAAAATTGTCTTGTATAAACTGAAACTCCACTCAGAATCTTTTTACTGAAGAAATGGTTTATCATATTTTTGAGATTTAACGCTTCCGAGAAGTGAAGAATGCCCATGGTACGAAGTATTTCTGGTTTTTAGATTCTGAACGAAGTAAAGAAGCTTATGTTTTTACAATGATGTTTATTATTTTTTTTTTTCTTCCTCTGTGAACACTTTTTTGTATAGAACTACTGGTCCAAAATTTTCTATCAGTAACTTTATAGACCCAAAATCGAACCCAGATGGTACTTTTGAGAGGTCATTTTTCAAATTTCTCAATATTTTTTTTAATAATGCGAAAAAACTGAAAAAAAATTTTCAAAATATGCAATTACCGCAATTTCCGTAAATTTGAAAATTACTTTTTGACATCACTTCTAAAATAATGCAGCAAAGGACTTGAAATTTTCACCAACCACTAAAAATAGTCACGAGAAAATTTCATAAAAATTTCAAAAAGATTTGATCAATTTTGAGTTAAGTGCAGCATTTTGAAAATTTCGGAAATATCTCATTTTTTGTTAGTTTTTATGTAATAAAATTTTAGATTTTTGATATTAAGACTTGAAAATTTAATATTATTTCACTGACATATATGTCTATTTGACCTGAAAAAATCTCAAAAATCGTTAGTCAATTTTTTTTTTTATAACCTTTTAAAGTTAGAATTTCGACTGAATTCGTTAGTTATACCTAAAATCACGCACTTTAACGTACATATAAGAAAATTGGCCAAACCGATTATTTTTAAATATGGTGTCTAGATAGAAAATTTCATTGAAAATATTTTGGTACAATAAAATTTCTTACGGACAAAGAATTAAACATTTTACAAGGGTAAGACTGAAAAAAAGTCGAAGAAAGTATGGAGACTAAAAGGTATTTGTTATTCGCTTATCTTATCGTACGTATTTTTCGACGCTAAATTTAATACGATACAAGTCGGTAATATTACGGTGTGGCCTTTGGACTGCCGCCCAAATACATTTCTCAGACGCCTTTATCAGTTGTCACATATTACACGGACTGCCATGTATACGTAATACACTATTATTTGTATATGTATATGTTTACACTATTAAATAACAGTATCTAATCTACTGTTTTATATTTATCGTATTAACTTCCTTCTTTATATTATTAACTTCCCTCGTTCAGAATCGTTTTATTGAAGAAATGATTTATCGTTTTTTTTAAAATGCAATACACCCGTCAAAGAATCCCACCCGTCGGGCGAAGAACACCCATCGTGCGAAGTATGTCCCGCTTTTTTTTTTTTTTTTTTTTTATGTTAAATTTTCCTCGCACGGTTTGATAATCAGACCAAAACGTCGATATGAAATAATCGTACACCTGCAAGAACTAAAATAATAATAATTTTATTTTATTGCCACGAAAGAAATTAATTACATAATATTATTATAAATATTATACATTTTTGTTTTCTTGTGAGTGTCTTACATAACATGTCCCTTTACTTATTCCGCAAAGGAACTAACAAACATAATATTATCAGCCGACTACAATATTATTTACCTGCAATAATAAAATATGTCTCCGTCGAAGAACTTGAACATCATTCCAACGGGGCCGCCGCGTATTTATCGTCGTGGCGGACGTGTACAACCGTATCCACCGCCGCCGCCGCCGCCGCGGATTTCCATTTGCAAATTATGTATTTGCCCGTCCGCGCTCGCTCGCACGTACATTATATATTATTATAATAACCGTACCCTTAATCTTCGGTAGGCGCTATATATTTATGCTAGCGTGTGTGTGTGTGTGTGTGTGTGTGTGTGTGCATACCACTCACAACGTGTTCCAACACACACACACACACACATGAAATGAACGTGTTCACATAAATCTGACCGCCATAACTATTTGCATACACACTACAGCTAGGTGTAATAATAATAATAATAATATTATGATGTATACGCGTGTCCGTGCGTGTATCGTACACACGGACATGACGTATCACACGGGGCAGAGCTCACCGTCGTCGGTGGGTAATTAATGGCTCCCTCGTGGCTTAAAAGTCGTCGTCATCGTGTAGTCGATCACGCGTCGTGACTCGGATGTACCCCGTCGCATATTATGTAGATCGCGATAGGCAATAGCGTTGTTATTTGAGAGGGACGACGGGAGCACGTCGTGTCTTCCCCTAAAAATTTACAGTCGTACATATTATGTATGAATACTTTATTGCTTTAACACAACGTTGTAATAATAGTTTTCAAAAAAAATATTAATAGAACAAAAATTATTGCATTTTTCACATCATACTGGGGCACCCTTAATATCATACATGTTTTTAAATTCGATATTCCTTCTTTTTTTTTTTTTTTTTTCAACGCCAATTAATTAAGTAGAAGAGTTTTACCTATGAATTTAAATCTCCATTTTAACACGTGTTTGAATTTATATTTACTAATAATATTATAAAAGGGATCAAGACAGGTTAGCTAGCCGCCATACATTTTATCGTCTAACATTAATTAAAATATCGTTGTTTGAAGTCTTAAATATTCCAAAAAAAAATAGAAAAGAAAAAATATTAAAATAAACAAATATAATAGTATGTGTGTAATATTTGTAAAAAATAAAGGAAAAAACGGTTTAAAGGAAAATGTATAGCAAAAATTGTATATGCCAAGTCAATTATTCAATTATTTGTTGTTTTGTTAACTTTAAATAGCACTTGTAAAAAAATAAAATCACATTAATCATTAAAATCACATCTTAGGTACAATACACCCATATTATTATTAGATTCGGTTTGAGCGATAAGACCCACTCACCCAGATTTTATAGTTTTTCTCACCCAATCAAAAATGATGTCTACAGTGTAGATGAAATATACGTCGTCGACACTTGTTTTGCAAAACTGAGAACGCGATGGTAGCATTGTTAAATACGTTTCGCGGTCACCGTCCCAAGTGAATTACAACCGCCAATACGTATAATATTATTATGATCATTTCCGTATGTGTATACAGAGTGTTCATAATAATAGGTTTACAAAACGTGCAGAACATTGTAACGTGCTCACTGAATTCGTAACAAGTTACAACTTATAATATTCATTAATAATTTTGCACAAATGTGTGTATCTTTCTATCTGGTTGTTTCTAAACGGTAGAATGTTGAGTTTTTTCAGACATCCATCTTGATTTCGCTCAGAATTATATTGCGATTTGCACCCTCGATTTGATGTTCTCGTTAACTGCGCCCTCTTTTTAACCCTTGTGTTACCCCAGGTCAGTAGTATTTCACAACGATGTGCATACTCGATTAATAAAGTGACACCGTTTTTAAAAGGCATGATTGAAAATGCCAATTAAACGTAATTGGTAAACAGAAAGTCAGACTCAAAAACCAAAAATCTTATTCCCCTCGGCTGACTCATACTACTGAAGCAATATAAGCGAAGCACTCGGTATAAATAATTTATCGAAATATCTATGATGCGTATACGCGTACATTATTTAACTGGCCTCTATTTATATTTCAGGTTATGAAAGCAGTAGTGGCTCTAAGGGGACATCCACCCAAAAAAAAAAGTCTTAAAAAAAGAATTTTGTTCCTTTAACGATTTAGTATTAAAAGTTTTTGCTATTACATTAATTTACATGTGTTACCACAAATTGAACATTATTGCTATAATTTAGTGCAACATGTTGTTTTATACATAGAGTGTGAGAGTGACTTTTGGATTTTGTGTACGTTAGAGTAGTATAATATCATAAAGTTTCTAATTTTTGTACACACGATTTTTTTGTTACAACTCCCAATGAAGTATATAATAAGACGTCTGGGGTTATCTAAATGACTCCGTGATTATAGGCTTTTTAACGTTATAAATATGAGTAACATATTCCATCATATTATGTATAGTTCCTAAAAAATTACTTCAAAAGAATAAATAAATTATGTTATGTTATAACTTGTAACTAAATCATAAAAAAACTCTACTTTATTTCCTCAAAAAGTGTCTTAAATTATTTCAAATGAGTTTGTAAATCTATATTCCGTCTCTGTCATTAAATAGAAAATATACGAAATATAAATATTCGAAGAAAAATAGATAGTGCTAACATTTATTTTATTTTTAAGGAGATAATTTGATCACAATTTAATCTAAATTTAAATATTTCTCTAAAATATTCGTGAAATTCCATTAAAAACAAAAACTATACCTTTGTACTATACCATATAAAACCGGACATATTTCGCACCATGAGTATTCTTCACTCTGTTAAATACTTTTTGTGGGTGTGTTGAATTTTAAAGAAACCATTTCTTCAATAATACAATAATTCTAAGCGATGTTTGTTAATAATATAAAGATCAACAATAGTGGTCATTTTCAACACATCCACCAAAAGTATCTGACCCGAGGAGCGACGTATGCCCGGTTTTCTTGTCTATACTTTAATGTACAATACTTTACGTCATTTTCCAACGAATAAAGAAAAGGGAAAAAGACAATTTTACTAAAAATAAAAAAATTTCAATGAGAAAAAGTGTTGGGAAAAATGCCCAAATTTTTTTTTTCACATTATCAAAATTTTTTTGCACCAAAATATTTCTTATGTTATTATCTATCTATGTTTAAATTTTCATAAAGTTTGGATTAAAAATAAAAAGATTGTTTCTGAGTTTCTTTTTTTTTAATTTTTAGAAAACAATAAAGAATTTCAAAAAAAATGACCATCTAGATGCAAATTCGGTTTCAAAAAGTTGCTAGTCGATACTTTTGACTAAATATTTCTATACAAAAACGTGTATACATAAAAAAAAAAATAATAATAATAAAAATTTATTTTATAAAATTATTCCACACCCCAGTCATGGCCCCTCCCGAAATACAATCTCAGAGAGCTGCCACTGTATCGGACATTGTTAATACGCTGTTTATAGTGGCGTATATACGTACAAATTACTATTTGTATTGTAGTCATAGGTTATAGTGGATCTCAATTGATTATGTAACACAGTATAGTCCATAATCACCAGTTAGTGACACGAGTTAATCTTTATACAAAATAACACACACGTTGAATATAAAGAATCATTTTATTCTGCAAGTTACATAAAAAAAATAAAATGTCTATTATTTAGGTTCGTGTATCGCATTACGTTTGAAATTTGAGTTTGCATTTTTCGATATTTTGGTCTCGTCAATTATTCGTCCATTTCCTTTTTCGTCGTACCATTTTATTATATTCGTTAAATTTCAAACACATTTTTGAAGTTTCGTAAATTTTTAAATTATAAGCTTTAAAATCTTTTATAATAATATATTAATTTCCCTGGTTAGATGTCCATGCAGATATTGTAATATTTATTTATGAGAATTTACACCCAGATATAGGTAAACCATAAAGTGATATTATAACACAAAAGAAATAATATTTACAGTATGATTTTTACATGCAATAACATTAATTAATCGTAATTAATACGATATTTAACTGAGTTGGGTGTGTGTATGTGTGTAACAACACTTCAATACGATATGTAAGTATAATATATCCAAAATGGTTGTCATTATGTTTTGTTATTATCGTAAATATAACATTTATTTTTAATATAATTATATTACAGTACAGTAAAGTAAGGAAAATATTTTATGAGACTAATGAATCCTTCACTCCACTTGTAATCTAAAAACATTCTTTGAGCACTGCATCCAATTCTAAGAAATCACGAGCAGGAAATCTAGTTTATTATTAAATAACAATGTTTTAAAATTAATGATTAGGTAATATGATAATATACATATTTATGGTTTCGTCATAATGGCATTGACTCATCGCTATTGATTCAATTTAATTTAAAAAGAAACAACGAATATACTCCATTAAAAGTGTCAATAAATGCAAATCCCACGATAAGCTTTACTCCAATCAATAAAAAATAATTTCATTTTGAAATGTGTCAATCTAATCTTAATTTTAAATCAATAACAATATTTCTTATATAATATACTACGAGGATAATTTAAACAATAATACACACAGTTTTATATTAATATCTATGAATAATAAAATATTCAACAAAAATGTAAAAAAGTCGAGTAAAGAAGAAGACCTTGAATTTCAAAGAAATAATAAAACATTTCTTCAATAAAAGGATTTTGAGTTAATTATACAAAACAATAATAAATATCAGTTTTATATTGAGGTTTGTTCAACAATTCAAAATCCATATTCATTTCATTCTCTATGAAAATAATCAATTATGCACGTGTTTTTTGAAATTTTAAACTCTAATTCGAACCGTCATTCTAACATTAAATGCTTGTTAAAATTTATTTGTAGAGTCAACTTTTATTTAGAAAATTTCACAGTGGGTAGAAAAATACGAGAAGAATTTTTCGGTAAAAATAAACATTAAGTAAAATTCAATTTAAATCAATATAATTTTGATTGAAAAACTTTTATGTCAAAAGTTTTATACAAATAAACAACTGCTTATGTATAAACTATCAAATGATATTTAATATTTTTTCAGTGGTATTGGACACATGAGTGAAGACTTTTAGCTCATAATATCAAAAAAATTTTAATTGTATTACCTATTTATAAAAACGAGACATTACTAAAATGTTTATAATCTGTATTAGATCATAATTGTTGATAATGGTTGAAATTTCAAATATTTATTGAATAAAGAGAGCAAACAAAAAAATTATTTTTCATATAATCCCTCCCCAAAGAGGAAATCCTAAATACGCCACTGATTTGTATGAATACATTCTTAGAATATAGTAATTGCATTTACAAGCATTTTACCTCATAATATGAAATAATTGCTAACAGGTTGTTTTGTCGAACAATACAGTCTTTTTAACACATAAATTCAAACGAAAAAAGCCGGACATACTTCGCACGATGGGTGGTATTCTCTTGACGGGCGTATTAAATTTTAGTAAAACGATTCTGAACGAAGGAAGTTAATAATATAAGAAAAAAAAAAATTTCAAAAAATGTCCAAAATTTTTTTTCACATTTTCAAAATTTTTTTTATAGGATTTTCTATCTATGTTTAAATTTTCATAAAATTCGGATCAAAAAATGATGGTTTCCTAGTCGTTTTTGTCAAATTTTGGGTAGTTTTTTCCAAAAAAAAAATTGAAGAA
>JAIPRM010001540.1:0-16242 GCA_025469315.1 Stegophylla sp. TES_Ste_2020
AGATTGTACTTTAGAGAGGTCATTTTTTGAATTTATCAATTCTTCAACTTTTTTTTGGAAAAAACTACCCAAAATTTGACAAAAACGACTCGGAAACCATAATTTTTTGATCCGAATTTTATGAAAATTTAAACATAGATAGGAGATCCTATAAAAAAGATTTTGGCGCAAGAAAATTTTGAAAATGTGAAAAAAAATTTTGGACATTTTTTGAAAATTTTTTTTTTTTTTGTATTAACTTCCTTTGTTGTTCAGAATCGTTTTACTGAAGAAATGATTTATCGTTTCTTTAAAATTTAATACGCCTGTCAAGAGAATACCACCCGTCGTGCGAAGTATGTCCAGCTCTTTTTATATTATTTTAATTTTTCTGGTTTTTAACGCTGCAAACTCTTGGATTATTTCTACCATGTCCAATTTGTTTGATATATCATTTTCAATTGAATGAGTTGCTAGACCAACTAAATTACTAAACGTATTTAATAGTTTTTAGGAGATGAGAATCAACTTACTGTCAATATTTGAGATATCTGACAACAGTGGTGTATTCAGGATTTTTTTTCGAAAGAAGTTGAGCAATAACAAAATTTCATTGTTCTCTTTGATTTCATTAATTTTTAAAAATTAGAAGGAAACCCATAAAATCATGTATACCCCTCTCTCCAACAATAGGTATATATCTATATTTTTTAATTAGTACCTATGAACTTATTTATTTAAATGCTTTTTTATTATTAAATGAAACAATAATTAAAATCTAATTTTAATTTTCTTACAAATTGAACTCTATGGGGTCTTTTAAGTATAAGGTACACAAAACCCAAATAATTTTAAATAATTAAAATATATTTATCTGGTCAAACCCAGATGAATTTATATATTTGTCATTGACAATTATATCTTAATTAGCCTTACATAAAGTTTATACTAGGGTTAGGGTGATTATGACTTTTTATATTTGATTTCAGGTTGTCCTTTTACACATATTCTAGTATAGAACTTTGTTTTATATCTAGATTCACATATCAAAATTTTATTTTACATATTTTCTAATTTTATATAATTTAGTTTTTTCTAATATTTTATGTTTTTTGGTACAAAGTAGCAAAATAAAACAATTTAAGTTTGTTTATCTGTAATCTGTATTTTAAAAAAGTTGTATAAAAATTATCGCATGTTTATTGTTGGGAAAATAAAATAAAAAGTTCAATAAAAATAACCTATTGTAACAATAATATTTATCTTGAAACATTATACTATTAGATTTTACCAGTTATAGCTTTTAGTTCAGTTAGTTTCCATTTTATAATATGGCTACATCGTTTAATATGCGTGAATGCGTGATATAGTTATGTTTTAATCGCCTAAAATAAAAATACCTAAAGTGAAAAACTTACAATTAAGTAATTAAAATATAAACATTTGAATGCATTTTTATTTTTATATTTGAAATAGACTAATTTTGGTTTAAAAATAAAACTACATAGGTGATGTTTATGTATATTATTCGTTATTTTAAGTTTTATTTCTGTTTATTGTATGTGTATACTTCTAAGTACACAGTAGTAGGTACCACGTTTATTAGTTATTTTAGATTAATAATAGATGGTGAATATTTTGTTTATTCTGGTATGTTTATCTTACGAGTGTCATGTTTAGTTATTTTTTTTTTTTTTTAAAAAGACTTACATGTTATATTTGTTTATATGTCATATGTGTGATTAACACACCAAAAAAATGCAGCACCTTAAATAATGCCGCACCAGGCATCAGGCCTGTGCCTTTTGCTGACCCTGCTTGTGTTATATTTCCGGCTTACGCAAGATTTTTACTTATATGGGACCTACAAAATCATTCTGTTTCCAGATGAGGAAGGTTCTGTTTTATTGAGGTTCAACTTCTATATAAAACTTATGCCAGACCATAGAGAAATTCGGTATTGGATAGTTTTCCGTTTTATTCAGGGTCCACATTAGATAGTTTTCGCTGTACAGCTGAATTACTTATATCTGTTTCATCTAATTGGGTGACATAATACAACAATTTGTTAATTTTTTTCGACAAGTTGATACTCGACGTCATCAGCCATACAAATAATTTGTCTATGAATAGTGTCATTAGACTTAGAAATACTTTTTATTGTTGAAACGTGCTATTGAATAATTCTGAACATATAATGACTTTACAAAGTTTAATTAATTTTTAACCAATATCAAACTGCTTTTTTGTTTTTGTGATATGAATAGTGGTGGTAGAAGAACATTTTAAATACACTTTGTCAAGTACTGTATACAATTTAATATTTTTTTTATTTGTATTTAACTCATCACATCTTCTTAAAAAAAATCTGTAGTTTTATTTCTGTATTTATTATAATTTGTTTCAAAATGTGGTAAAAGTTTATTTGACTTTAAAGAAGCATTTACAAGTATAATACCACAAATAACACATTATGGCAAATATGTTCTTTTTTTATTAATGTAAGTAAACACATAACTAATAAATTTATTAAATTTATATATGCGTATTTATATGTGTAGTAAATTGATGCTTTTATCTTTTTTCTAGGCCTTCCGTTTATCTCTGTTTCTTGTTCATTTGAATTTGTCTGTTATTTCCTTTTTATTATTTTCATCCACCACAGGTTTTTGAAAAAAGATGATAATGATGTTTGTTTACTCATTCTTAAGAAATATTTAAATTTAAAAAGACCAATACCAATTATTTTGTATAATACGATTATTCTGCACTGAATTACTAATAAATACAATTACATGAGTAATACTAATAGTAATATTGTAATAACACTAATAGTAATATTTTGTGAAGTTCACAATATTGATAATTGATACCAAGAAAAATGCAGAAAAACAACTTTTTTATTGTTTCTAGAAATGTGATAAAATTAATCTGATATACCTATAAAGTATATTTATATGTATTATATAGTTTTGAAAAACCAATGTCCAAAATGATTAATCGTTAGCTTGTTTGTCAAATAATTTACAAAAAAGTTCCATTAATTATTTCTCATTGGTAGTCTCCAAAAATTAAAATTATTATATCAATGTTCTAAATTTTTAGCGACCCATTCAAAATTATTCACAACCCAAAATTAGGTCACAACCTTATGGTTGAGAACCGTTGGGCTATATTATGTACTTGGTAATTCTTATCTTATTATAGTTTTATATTTTTAATAATTATGATACTATGCATTTAAACTTAAATCAAGAGCACTTGCCAAAACATTCTTATACTATATTTTTCTACCTACACGATTTTGAATTTTGCTCATAATAATTTGTATGACAGCAAAAATGCAATAATTAGTAACCTTTTTATTTATGAGTGATAATATGTAATAACTACTTATCGATTTTTATTTATTACATATATATATATATATATATATATATATGTGTGTGTGTGTTTGCCAGAGAAACTATTTCTTTTAATATTATTTGAATTATTTAAAAACTATATGTTTAAATTTTGATTTCAATTAATTAAAATTCATAGAAAAATAACCCAAATTTAATTCCGCAATTAAAGTAGGGGGGGGTTGTGATTTGAAAAAAAAATTTGTATCACCACTGGACGTATATGAATATTTTTTTGTATTATATTATAAAAATATATTATTATAAGAAAATGTTTGAAATTCATTCATTTAGAATTGATTTATAGAATTAATTAATGATTAATTTTATAAAGCATAATATGCTTCAGAATGTATTAATTTATATTTTAGGCACTGATGATGATTTACAAAATGAAGAATATTCACTCAAATCATTAAAGGATATTTTTAGTGAAGTGAGCAATACTTACAGTATACCTCAGATTGGCACTGAAACGGACATTAGTGATGAAAGTGGTAAATATTTAATAGTACAGTAGAATCTCGCTTATCTGGACTAGATGGGACCGGACTCTTCCTGCGTTATCAAAAATCTGGATTAAACAGAATAATTTTTTTCAACGTACTAATTAATATATTTCCAAAATAAAAAATAAAAATAATAACTTCTACATCTATCAATTATTAATATACATTTTATAGTAAATCAGTACACTCAACTTATATAACTTATATACAGTCGACATTGTCTTAAATAATTTTTATATAAGATTTATGTGTATGTATACACATGAAAAACTAAAGTATGAAATATAAATTGACCAGATTATCTGGATGTCCGGACTATTGATGACTGGATCAGTGTTATATTGAACACTGTTATTTATATTAAATACCTAACTATTACTTTTACAATGAATATATTGTATTAATAAAATTGTATTATTTATATTATTTATTAACACAAATATTTTATTATTACATAATTAATATATGTATAGTATTTAAAGTATGAGTACCATTAAAAATGGGTGTCTCAAACAAAAGTTTATATTTTATGTATTAATGTAAAAGAAAGTTTGAAGTTAATCAATAAAATCTATACTATTAAAAAATTTTAGATTTTTATTCCTTAAAAATAATATTATCTGGATGTGAACTATCATGTCATGGCAAAACAAAACTAGTAAATTTAGGTTGTTAAAATTGATATTTCCCTAGTAATTATTGTTAAAAAAATGTTTTGAATATTGTACTACATAAAATTTGTATAATAAAGTATAATACAAATATTAATTATATTACAGTTTGATACACACAGTATCATACAAAATTTAATACAAAAAATAAATAAAATACCGTATTTTTACATCACTACTCTTGGCACTTAACCCTTGATACATAACTTTTATTTATGGACATTCAATTTTAGATTTTCTTTTTCGTTTAAATCTAATTTAAAAAAATTTCAGAACTGTCATACTTTTTTTAAGATTGGTTATAAATAAATTATAATATATATTTATATTATATATAGCTTTTTCTTTCTGTACTTTTTTCAAGCTGTCTCTTTCAAAATGATGGTTCCATCATTAATTTTCCGGGTATAAAACCAAAATGATTTCCTCATACTAATGTCTCTTTTCTAATAATATTTTGTATTATGTACAAAAATTTTAAATTTATCAAAATTAAAATCCTACTAACTACATTTCATAACTTGTTTATATTATTTACTATTTTAGATGACAACTCTATAAATGATGTGATTAATTCATGCTTAAAGACTTGTAAAGGACGTGAAATTGGTCATTACCTTGAAAAAAATAAAGAAAATCAATTAGATGTTCACAATAAAGAAAATGATGTGCCTGATAAATCAGAAAATGGAGAAAACACTGTAAGATTTAAGGTTATTTAATTAATAGTTATATATTTACATTATATAAAATATTAATTAATTCATATGAGCCGCTTAATTTATCATTTAAATGTATTAAGTAACAATTCAGTTTATCATATGTTTATTAAAATGATTGATTTAGAATTAAAAATGATAAGTAATGGTCAAATAAAAATGATGTACTGCTATGAAACAAAAATTTAACTAGTGATTTTCACATTTAATATTATTAGATTAGATACTTATGCACTTGCTGGTTGTTTTTCAACACATAGTTTCCAAGATTAGCTTAAAAACTGCTTAAAAATATATAGGGAATTTAATATAAAATATGTGTTATACATTTTTTCAAAATATTCAATATAATAACCTAATTGTATTAGATTCTGAATGGAGCAAAAGAGCTAATGTTTTTAAAATTATGTTTATTTATTGTTAATTTTTTTTGATAGCGATGTCGTATGCTATCTACACATGATTTAATGATGTTGTATGCTATCTACACATGATTTAATGATGTTGTATGCTATCTACATGTAAAATGATATCTACACTTGATTAGATGTCTTAATCTTAGATGTTTGTTACATAAAATGGTATTAGAGTTTTTGCTTTGCTCTGTTCGTGCTGAAACTAAACCTTGCTTTCGTATTAATTAGTCGTGAGAGGGTGGGGCAAATTTAGTGTGTGTAGAGTATAAATGCGTGTGAACTTTAGGTAGTTAAGTTGGCCCAGATCATGGGGTCAGGTTTGTGCTGGTGTATAGTTGTAAGTGTTGAGGTTGTTGTGGCTAGAAGCCGTATGTGGTCATACTCAGAAAAGGATTTTTTGTAAAACAAGGTTTTGGATTGGGATTGGATAAAATCTTGAATGGATTTGAAGTTTGCGCTGAATGATGGAGGACAGAGTTTCTGACAAAAGATGTAATAGTGCGAATGCCGATGGTTTGGACAGATTCAAGTTTACGCCAGTGTGAGGATTTGATGTACAGGGCCCAGGAAGAGCAAGCGTAAGTGAGGATAGGAGAGACGTAAAGTTTGGTATTAGTGGACGTATTTTATAAGTATTTATAGGACATTACTCAGCCCTTCCTTTCCCTTTGCTCACTTTGCAAAATTTCCCACGCTTGCTAATTGTTTTGAAAGCTCCTATCGCACCCCTAGTGCTTCGTGCTGAGTATTCAAATCAATATGTACATCTCTCGATTTGCTATGAAAAACCACATTGGTAGGTAATAGCCAATAGGGTTTTCGTTAAACAAAGTTTTAGAGCATAACATAAACACAATTTGATAAAGGCTCAGTTTCGCTTCACTTCCTTTCACTTCAAAACAAAGAGTTTCTGGCCATTTTGGATTGCACCATTCTTTTTAAAATGGTGATTTACATAAGTTACATTTAAATACATTATTTAATTAAATAGTTTTGTGAAAAACCCTCTGTTATGGAAATAATAAAATAAAACGAGAACGAGATAATATTTATTTTGTAGATAGCATAGGACACCGCTACCATTTTTTTTTATATATATATACAAGTTTTTGTATAGAAATACTTATCCAAAACTTTTGACCAGGAACTTTTGATCTTTATGGCACTTTTAAAAAAGATAATTTTTCAAATTTCTCGAATAGTTTTTACAAAATTTAGGAAAACTATTCAAAGTTGAAAAAAACACTTGTTACAATTATTTTTAGATTCTGAACAAAGTGAAGAAGCTAGTGTTTTAACAATGGTGTTTATTCTTTTGTTTCTGTAAACCCCTTTGTAAGGAAATACTTGTCCAAAAGTCTCAAACAGCAACTTTTAGAAATCAAATTTGCCTTAAATTGTACTTTAAATAGGTCATTTTTCAAATTTCTCATTTCCTCAATTTTTTTTGGAAGAAAACTACTTAAAATTTAACAAAAAAGCATTGTTTTTTGATCTAAACTTTTTGAACATTTAAACATAGATATAATAATAATAATATGAGAAATATTTTGGTACTAGAAAATTTTGAAATTATGAAAAAAAAAATCGATCTTTTTCCAATATTTTTTTTTTCTCTTCTTTTTATTTGATAAAAAAGATTAAAGTAAAGCAAGGATAAGTAAAGTATAGACAAGAAAACCAGATATACTTTGCAGCAATGGGTATTCTTCACTCTTTGGGTCAGATACTCTTGTGGGTGTGTTGAAAATGGCGATTATTATTGTTATTTAAAACAGCTCTCAACCTATGGTATGTATACTATTAGTGGTACTCGGAAAGCTCATATGTAGTATGCAGACATTATTTTGATGATAAAAAAAAAAAAACAAGATTTTAATAAAAATGTATCAAAATATAAATTGACCTATACATAAGGAAGATTGAATATAATTTTTATTATATTTTTTTTAATAATAATTTTAATCGTGGCAATTTAGTTAATCTCTATGTTTCTATTTCACATAGACTCTGTATTTAGGTATCTATGTGAAAAATATTTTCCGGCTTGTTATAGATAAAAGATGAATATAGAAATAAAATAATCATAAAAGGCATCTTAAGATTTAAAGTTACCAACATAAAGCCTGAAATTTAATAAATTTATTAAATTAAATATTAATAAATACAACAATGTTCTCAATAAATTATTTATTATTTTTCATATTCATTTTAATAAATAATAGCTGTACATATATTTTAATGTTACATTATTTTTTCTTATTACTTATATATTATTTAATAGTTATATATAATTTAAATTAATAAGATAAATTATTAAAAGGCTACATAGATGTTAACAATGAAAATGTATTTCTTGATAAATAGGAAAAAAAAAGTTATTAAATCAAATGGTACGTGAAATTTTTTTCAAAATGTGGTATGCAGATAATAAAGGTCGAGAACTGCTGCTTTAAACTATTTATTTCCTTCATTCATCGTATTATTGATGAAATTATTTATTGTTCCTTTAAAATTCTACACACCCAATTAGAGTATCTAACCCAAAGAGCAAAGAATATGCGTGGTACGAAGTATGTCCAGCTTTCTTGCCTTTATTTTACTAATCTTTGCTTTACTTAAATTTTATTATCTTTTTTTTACTTTACTTTAAATTTAATGAGCATTTAAATATAAATAAATAATTATTTTAAAAATTTTTAAGAGAAACATTTTTAGCCTGTTCTCAGTTAATTATGGGATATAAAACTGACTGGGCAAAAAATAATTTTTTTTTTAACAATAATAAATATTTTAATTTTTAAATAAACTTTTCTTATTTAAACTGTCGGTTTACTTTGAATCTCAATCATTTTAATGAAAAAATAATTTATTGTTTCTTTAAAATTTAACACACCCACCAAGTTCCACCCGAGAAGTGACAAATACCTATATGATGCAATGTCCAACATATTTTATATTACATTTAAATGTTGTTGAGTTGAAATTATTAAATTTATAGGTAAATAAAATTAAATTCTACATCAGCTTATAATTATTTATTTTAAAAATTAAAAATTTTTTGATTATTAACAATAATATTTTACTGTCTTTTTAGGATATTTCAGATTTATCAGATACAAATAGTATAATACCTAATGTTACTCGCTCAAGACAGATATCGCCATTTAAAATGCCATTGACAAGTAATGAAAGTGATTCTGATACAATATCTAAGAAGAAGAATGTAAAAGGAACAAAACGGTAATTTATATAAATTTATAGTAAAGGAAAAACAACAATTCATAATTATTCATTATATTTACTCATTTTAAAAATTTGTATAATATTATTTATTTAATTTATTGAAATAGTAAGTTGATTAGTTCTACTTCATCTGAAAATTCAGATTCGTCATCAAAATATTTTAAAAATACTCCAAAGAGAAAAAACAAAAATAAAAGTTCAACATATGATACTAGTAGTAGCAATAGCAGCTCTGATGAAGACTTCTTTCATGGCGCTGTTAAAAAACGTGGAAAAATGTAAGTTGTATAAACAACAATTTTTTTAAATACTAACCAAATAATATGGCTGGCTGGCATAGTCTGGTTTATGTATACATCTATTTTGTAGACACATTACAATCTGTAGCGTAAGTCTACACCTGAAATTGATGTAGAACACTAAAAAACATGCAGGGTTAGCTTATCTTAAGATAATTAAAACTTTTACGATTGTTTAAATTCAATAAGAATTTAATTCTCTTTATAAATAATAATAGATTATTATTGTTGTGGTTTAAATGTTTTAATTAATTTTTATTTAATTATTAAAATACAAAAATCAATTATAGAGTGTCCTAGTATGATAAATGTAGGTAAAATGATATGTTTCACATTATTTTATAATTTTTTTTTTTCTTTAGTTTGGTAATAAAAAATAGTAATATATTTATATAAATAAAAATGTGCTAGTTAGAAGTCAATTTCAATAAAACTATTTAAATAACTAGTTTACTAAGCACAAAATATAATACCAATAATTATAATACATAGGAAATATGATATATATTTATATTTAAAAGAATATGTTAAAGAATTAAAATTATTGGATTAAAAAAAGGGGTAATTAAACAGCAAATTGAAGTTGGATAATCCGAATAATCTGTGAATATGGTATTCATATGGTTAGAGCAACGTTAACTAGCAGCGCCTACCTAGTGATAAATAATTGAACTACATTGCTGTAACATTTTTTGACTGCGGTTGTACCGTGCCAACCCACTACTAATGCATAACCTGTTCTTTATAATCATATTTATCAAATAAACTCAAATATTTTTAATTTCAATATTCATTGGTACTATAATAATTTCATTTTTATGTTTAACTCAATTTGTACATGAACAAAACATGTACTATCAATTTTGCTATAACTCTTATATCAATAATATTCATAAACAATTTTTAGATTTTGAGTCCAGCAAATTTATGTTTTTTTTTCCTGTATGTATGGCAGAATGATTTTGGGTAGAAATACTGGTCAAAAAGTTTTGATCAGTAACTCTATTGATTGGATTAACCCTGTGCTCTTAGAGCTATTTCTTTATTGCTTTAGATGGTGATGCATTCTTATCTTATTACTACTTAAAAGACCTTCCATTACCCAAATATATTCAAAGGTTAATACCATTAAAGGGGAAGGAAACCAAATAAATAAACGTCTCCCTCTACAATTGTTTTCCTATTTTCACCGATATCTGCCAATCAAGTTATCAGTCAAAATGTCATCAATTCACACAACATTATAGTTTTATTGATGAACAGTGTAGATTTGGGTGATCTATATTATAGTCCGTTATTATTATTTTTTTATTTAATAGATTAATAAAATGTTATGTTTTTTAGTAAAAAATTGATTAAAAGTGAATCAGATGAAAACGATGGGGATTCTAGTGACCAAAGTATTATATCCAATACTAAAACTGTAAGTATGAATACATATATTTAGAACAAAATAAAATTAGTACATTTTAATATATCAAAACTTTTGCTAAAAAAAATTGGAATACTGTAAAAAAATAGAAATACTCATATTCTGTTTTAAAACAACATAAGATCAAACACATATTGTATAAATATATAAAAAAATTATTAATTTGTTTAGGTACGTTGTTTATGAAAATATTCTAATATTATAAAAATAATGAAATCTCAGATTTCGTATTTTCTACATTTTATTTAGAAAGGTGATAGGATTATAATAATAAACATGCACAAAAAATATTGAAGTTCATAATGTTTTTGAAATAATTCTTTCAAATATATTTTAATATTTAAGTTAAATAAACTTAATTTTTATATTCAGACACCAAAAAAAGGTCGAAAAAATATACGAAAAATGAAAAGTAAAGCTGAACTTAGTGAGTTAACGTTAAATGCATTAAATGAAGAAAAAGAACGTAAAAATCGTATTGAAAAACGACAACAGCTAGTACGTATTAATAATATTTTATTCACTTTCTTTAATGGTGATTAAAATGTATATATTTTTTAATTTTTTTCATTAATTTAGTATAATAAAATATATGACTTACCTAAACAAATGGAATCTTGTAAAAAATTAGTATTGGATTTTGATCCTGAAACAAAGGAAGAAATTGTAGTTGTTCACCCAGATATTGTGAAATTCCTCAAACCACATCAAGTAAGACCAATAAATTATAAAGAAAATATTTATTTTTTGATGATTGCGTAGTTATCAGTTTATAGAAATATTTATTTTCTTTAAATATAGTTTTAGTTTATTTAATTATTAGTTATAATTACATGTAAAAAAAATATATATAATTTGTAGGTTGAAGGAGTAAAATTTTTATGGAATTCAGTATTTGAATCTTTGGATCAAGTTAAAAAAGATAAAGGAAATGGATCAATTATAGCTCATTGTATGGGCTTAGGTAAAACATTGCAAGTATGTAATGAATACATTTCTTATTCCAAAGTATAATTTAGTTATTTAATGTTTACAATAAGACAGATACCATATTTTATAATAAATGACAAAAAGATTTAAATTCAAATTTGTTTAGTTTATAATATTCCCATATTACGAGGGCTATCTTTAAAGTAAGGTCTTAAATTTTTTTAACATAGTAAATGACTTTTATTTACAATTTTGTATACATAGTGTCCCATTAAGATTTCACAAATAAAATAACTTTTGTTCTATTAATAATTTTTAACTTTTTTAGATTCTGAACGAAGTGAAGAAGCTAGTGTTTTTACAATGATGTTTATTTATTTATTTTATTTTTGCTGTGTACAACTTTTCGTATATAAATACTTGTCCAAAAGTTTTGATCAATAACTTTTTGAAACCCAATTCGCCTCTAGATTGTACTTTAAAGAGGTCATTTTTTGAATTTCTCAATTCTTCAATGTTTTTTTTGGAAAAATCTACCTAAAATTTAACAAAAACGATTCGAAAACCATGATTTTTTGATCAGAATTTTATGAAAATTTAAACATAGATAGAAAATCCTATAAAAAAGATTTTTGGCGCAAGAAAATTTTGAAAATGTGAAAAAAAATTTTGGACATTTTTCGAACATTTTTTTTTTTCTTATATTATTAACTTCATTTGTTCAGAATCATTTTACTGAAGAAATGATTTATCGTTTCTTTAAAATTTAATACACCCGTCAAGAGAATACCACCCATCGTGCGAAGTATGTCCGGCTTTTTTTTTTTTAATTATTACTACAGCATAGCGCTACAGTAATAAAATGTAATTTATTATTATTCTTTTGTATAACCCAAATTTTCAATTTTGAAAATTTGAGACCTAAAAAAAAAAATATGTTTTTGCTGTATCACAATGCTGTTGTAATAATACCAACTAAAAAAAAGTTAAAAATTCTTAATTGAATAAAAGGTATTGCATTTGTTAAATTGTACTGGGACACCCTGTATGCCATTGAAAAGTAACAAAGTCTGATCTATTTTTCTACGTATTTGCCTTCTTGCATGATTACTTTTCTGGTTACTTTAATTAAGTGGAGTAATCCCATGGTGCGAAGTATGTCCAGTCCTTTTCATAAATTCATCTTTACTTTTTTATCGTAAATTAAAGAATATTGGAGCTAAAAACTTGAATCATTTACCATCTTCTAAAAAATGATGTAGACATACTTGATAAAACTATTTGACCTATTTTGAGCATAGCATCCAAAATTTTATTTATTTATTCCAAAAGTGTTCAAATTTTTTGAAAATTTTTCTCATCTGTTTTATACTATTGTTGATAAAGAATAAAAAGATTTTTATCCTATTAGTTTTGAAGTTATAATTAAATTACGAAAATTGATTCCATTAAATATATTTTGCCAATTTTATTTAATATTTTACTAGTTTTTTCCTTGTTTTTATAGAAATATATTGAGAATTTTGAGAAATGACCTGTTTAAAATACGACCAGGATGCAATTTCTGATCTTCAAACTTTTAGTATATAACTTTTGAACGAGTATTTCCTATCGAGAAAAATTGTTTTCATAAAAAAAAGAAAAAATAAAGAAATAAACATCATTGTAAAGTTACTAGGTTCTTGGCTCCACTCAGAACTTAAAAATTGTTATTCTAATTAATGTGCTGTAAACGAAAAATGTTGGATACATTAAAAAAGTGCATCACATTCTATATATTATAAAGCAGAGGTACCCAAACTATTTTTATTTACGCCTCCCTAAAACTGGTCTTTTTTTCTCACGCCTCCCATGGATAATATAAAACAAAATAAGTTTTAAACAGCTCCTCAGTATTTTGATATTTTTATGTTTAAATTTTTATGCTCGTATGACCCAATGATTAGTCGTAACTTACCTATATTTTAATTTTATATAATATGCAATATGAAATAATGTATTTGTTTTCCGTGTACCCACTATTTACTAATGTACCAAAATGAAGATGTGACGTGTGTACGTAATTACCACTCTACACATTTCTTTTTTCTCGTCTAGTTGAAACTGACATTTTTATTTTAATACCTACATCAAAAAATTCTTCATACAATAAGATAGCGAAATGAGCGAGTCATAAATAGACCAAAAATATACGCTATCAAGCTTTGTCGCCGACTCCAGTATAATCATATGTTATTTTGAATAAAAGTCCTTAAAGTTATTATGAAGAAAATTTCATTCTTATCGTAAAAATCAAATGAAATTCCAATTGTTTGTATTTCTTTCGTAATGTTACGAAATTTGATGATTTTTTCTATTACCAATTTTATACTGTTTGATTTTTACTCGAAAACATTTCACGAAATTACTTTTATCAGGTAATTGGAAGTTCTGATAATATTTACATCGCGCTTCCCCTACCAGACGCTTGAGCCTTCCAAGGGAGTCACCCTGCACAGTTTGGGAACCTCTGTCATAAAGTATAATCTTTAGAAGTATGATCTATTATTGTGATAATGTTTTCCTGGCAACATGTACTAACAATCTAGAACAGTGGTTTCCAATCGGTGAGAAATTCCTCCCTAGGGGGGATTTAGTTACTGCACAGTGGGGAATTCAGTGATGGTGAAATAATGAAAGTTTTTTTTTTTTTTTTACTCAAAAAAAAAATATATTTTAAATCTGCTTAAATTTTTAATTATTATTAACCTACATTTTATATTATTACTTCTGCTTTTATGTAAATAAACATATTATTATTGGTATGGCCTACAAAAAAAAATCAAAACTCTAATTTAAAGGGTATAAGATTTCTGAAAATTTTCATGGGGGATAAAATTTTTAAAAAATTACTAGGGGGATTAAATTAAAATAAAAAAAAGGTTGGGAACCACTGGTTTAGAACCTGTTCAGAATTTATGCACTTTGGACTGTTATTTATTTATTTATAAAAATAATATCCTGGTGAGCAATGAATACATTATATTAGTGTTTAAATATAAATAAAATATAAGTACTTCAAAAATTATTATTACATATTAATCTTAAATAGTTTCATTTTAACATAGAACAGGGGTGGCCAACAGGTCAATTGTAATAGACTGGTTGATTGCAACATCGTTTTGAGTCAATCACAATTCCCTTAAGTCTTTGGCCCAGTTACAAAAAATCTTTTCTATTGTTTTTATTTATGATTCAATTAACAATTAATTATAATAATTACATGATATGATTCCAAGATCGTATTAAATATTACCATTTAAATGAATTTTAAATTATCATATTATGTATTAAGAGCCTTGACATACTTCGCAACATGGGCATTCTTTGTTCTTTTAGTGGATTACTCTTAGTGGATGATTTAATTTTAAATAAACGATAAATCATTTCTTCAATAAGATGGTTCTGAGCAGAGCTTCTGATTTTCAAGACAATTTTACTTGAAAATTATTAAGTTTGTTGTTATAACAAAAAAATTTATTTTTTATTAAGTTTTATATTTCTCTATTAACTGAAAAATAGAAATAGAATATTTAATTTGAAAACTTAGACTGAGGGAATGAGGGATAACTAGATTTCAGTTAAACTTTTATATTACACTATATTATAATATGTAATATTCAGTATCTATACACAATGACATTTTATAACTGACATATAAAAAAATAATAATTATGAATTAAATATGAAATATTTTTGTAATTTTACTCTAAATGTATTTAATATGCATGATTATTTTTTTCAGATTATTGCATTAGTTCATACATTATTTAGATATCCAGAAATAGGTATAAAAACTGTATTAATTATAACACCTCATGCAACTATTGAAAATTGGTGTTTAGAGTTTAATAAATGGTTAAAAAATGTTCCTGAAAAACAAAATTTTTCTGTACTTAATTTTACTGAGTAAGAATATTATTACAATTTAATTAAATTGAATATTAATTCAACATCAGCATATTTTAAACAAACGTTATTAACATAACTTAATTTTTAGATCTAAAACATATGGAGATAGAAGAAATGTGATTGAAAAATGGCAAAGAAAAAAAGGCGTATTAGTTGCAAGTTACCAGTTGTTTAGAACAGTTGTAAATTTTAAGAGTATACATAAATATCCTACCATCTTAGAAGGACTTGTTGACCCAGGACCAGATGTCGTAATATGTGATGAAGGGCATTTATTGAAAAATCAAGCCACTTCCACATCAAAAGCAGTTAACCGTATTAAAACACTCCGAAGAATAGTATTGACAGGAACACCATTACAAAATAATTTAAAAGAATGTATGTAATTTTAATAGATACTTTTATTGATTTAGAGTGATAATATTCATAAAAAAAAAAAAAAAATAGATTATACGTAGTATGTCCGATAAATACGCGAACTGGTTATCTACAGCAGCCTATGGGTCATAGTATGGCTTCGTTCTATTCTAGACACACGCTAAAACTACTTAATTAATTAATAATTCAACAGTAATCGCCCGATCGTCGATACTATTACACAAATCGCACACGTGCAGGTTTAATATTAAGTTATTCTTTTTCTTGTCGAAATGGAAATAGACGGATTAACCGAGCAAAGAGTGATC
>JAIPRM010001540.1:16342-37136 GCA_025469315.1 Stegophylla sp. TES_Ste_2020
CTGATTTAGCCCCCTGTGATTTTTTTTTATTCCCAAAATGTAAAATGGTTATGAGGGGACAGCACTGGGACGATGTAGAAACCATAAAGCGCGAAACAACGAGACAACTGAGGAGCTTAACTTCTGAAGACTTTGAAGGATGTTTCGATCAATGGAAACGAAGATGGGATAAATGCATTGCTACGGATGGAGAGTATTTTGAAGGGGATGAAATTGATGTATAGCAAATTATGAAAAATAAAAATCTTATTTTAAAAGTTCGCGTATTTATCGGACATACTACGTATTCTTATGAGTTTATTTGGGAGTAGTTATTGAAGTTTAGAAAACAAATCAAAACTTGTTCACATTTTTCACATTTCAGATTCAGCCTTTTGGCTATAGTTTCAACACGGCCTGCTATATCTTAATATTGTTAGTAATAGCCTGAATATATTTTAAGGCTGTTACTAATAATGTTTTTTGTTTAAGTAATGAAAAACTGCTGTTATGTTATGAGAAAATAAATAGCTTAAAAATTAAAATGTGGGGAAAGTATTGAAATTTATTGGTTTAACATAATTTTTATTTTATTTTATAAATTTTAGATACATTTTAGGCTGCACTTTAGATTTTAGAGCAAACTGGATTTCTGTTCCATTAAAAAATATTTTATTTATTTTGTAATAATTTTAAATAAAATAATTCTAGTGACTTGACATTTTCATGAATTTTTTCTTTTTGTTTTTTTAAAGATTGTATATTTTAAAAGAAAAAATAATAGTTTTAGACTAAATACAAATGCATTTAAACTTCATATTATTGAATTAAAATTTGAAATGGCCTTAGCCTTGAGAGATCTTTATTCCAATATATCCATAGTTTGTTGTTACTTATTTGTGTAAGACATAAATACAACTACTATTTCTCAATAAGTCATAGCAAAATATAATAGAACTTTTAAATGACTTAAAAATATTGACATAATTGGTCCTTTTACTTGTAAAATGTATTAAACAATTGATAGTTTTAATTTGATAATAATAAACAAGCTTTTGTTTTCTTCAGATCATTGCATGGTTGATTTTATCCGGCCAAATTTATTAGGATCCATAAAAGAATTCAGTAACCGTTTTATTATTCCAATCACTAATGGACAGTATTCTGATTCAACTGAATTAGATGTTAAATTGATGAAAAAAAGATCACATGTATTGCATAGAATGCTTCAAGGGTTTGTTCAGGTAATTTAATTATTATTTTATTTATTTATTTATTTTAAGAATGTACACAATCTGTAGATAAGTAATACAATAAGTTAATTTGATAATATATTTTATTAAATATGTCGTAAGCATATAGTCGAATCAGGAATTTTACTAAATACTTAGGCAAATAATAAAAAAATTTCATTTTTATGCAATTTTATTATCTGCCAATTTGTTAAATGCCTATGCATATCCAGTCATTTAATCAAATGCCTATTGTAAGTCAGACAAATCGTTTTTAATATTTTAAAGTTTAAACTTAAAATTGTTTGTTGTCATTCTGATTTTAGTATAATTATTTTTAATTATATATAAAAAATGCCATCAAAGATTAAGATGTAACAATTAACAACTATCAAAAATATCTGGTTGTAATATGACCTTTTATTAATTTTTAGATTTAGAGCAAAGTGAAGAATCTAGTGATTTTCCAATGATATATATATAAATTTTTTTGTTTTTATATGTACTGGTTTTTGTAGAGAAATACTGGTCCAAAAGTTTCGATCAACAACTTTTTGAAATTGAATTTGTCTCTAGATGTTACTTTAAAAAGGCTATTTTTTGAAATTCTCAATTCTTTTCTCAAAATTTGGGAAAAACTACCCAAAATTTGAATTGCATACATTCAATTTTGTTTTCAAGATAAAAAATAGAAAGTACATAAGACAACGGCCGTCGAACGTCAAGCGGCCTCCTTATCAATAAATCATACGAATATATATACATAAATAAATGATATCTATTGCTATTTTTAAAATTAAAACCTCATATTATATATTTATATATAACACATGCTTTCTTACTTGAACAAAACTAAAATTTAAGCATTATTGATTTTTACTCCGTGTTTTGTTACAAAATTGTTTTTCAAATATTTTATATTCAAAAATTGTGTTGATTTTTTTTATTTATATTTAGTTAACCTCTTTACAGAATCTTATTGGTAATTTTTAAAATTATTTAAAGCAGCCTTTTTTCATAATATTTTAATGACCCATCGGGAAATTTCCCTATCTACCAATCCGTCCCGAGTGTAGGTGAAGTGCAGAGAAGCACCATAAGCATATATGTGTGGATAAGAAGGTTGATGTAAGCACTGGTGTTATTTTAAAGATGAAAAAAAATATAGACTAAAGTGGTTCGCTTATGTGATGATAAGAGATGAATATGGTTAAATACAATTGACACTAACCTATGTTGAATTCAAGAGTATGTGTAGTTGATTTTAGAAACTATAAGGTGGAGATATAGGACGAAGGTAGCTGACCCCAAATAGATAGGATAAGAGAAGAGGGAAAATATGATATTTATTGTCTTGACTTGTGTTTCTTAGTATTATTGACTTCATAATTATATATAAATATATATATATATTTATTATTACAGTCGTTGCCAAATAACTTGACACATCAGCGGCGGTGCCTTTCAGTAGGTGTAGTCCCAACTAGTCGCGATGTGTTTCAACCGCATTAGTCGTCCCAACGATTTGTTGACTATAAATCTATAATAATAAATTACTTGATTGACAATGACAATATTATCACAGATTAAGTAAAACTAATTAAGTTTTACTTAATCTGTGATATTATGATAGAGAAAAGTAGTACTAGTACGGAGAACTCCTGGTTTTTCGTTATCGCGCCGCTGTCAGTGTGTCAAGTTATCTGGCAACGACTGTACTAATTGAAATTTTATAAGTATATGATATTATATCAATGTGAATCTTTATTTTTTTAGAGATTTGATTACAGTGTGCTTACACCTTTTCTACCTCCTAAACATGAATATGTTATTTATTTGAAAATATCTAGTAAACAAATAGAATTATATAAGCATTTTTTAGAGAATTACAAACAAAAAGGGTTATTATTTAATAATTACCATATGTTACAAATGATTTGGACCCACCCTAAACTATTGGAAAATTACTCTAAGCTAACAACAAAAAAAAGAGAAGTATAAAATATAAATTCATTTTATAAATAGCAGTATATTAAAATATTTTGTGCATTTAGAAACAGAAATTAAAAGAGTTGGTTGTAAATATGATTGATGACAGCTCTAGTGAAAGTGGTTCAAATTCAATAGACGAAGCTGAAAGTAAGTTAAATTTAAGTTATAAAATTCAATGTAATACTAAATAAATTTTTTTGAAAGTTGTTTAAAGGAATTACTGAAAATTATATTCATTATATCTTAAAGTCAAATTTGACTTTATAAAAATGACTTCAAATTTAATTCTTTGAAATTGTAAAACAAATATGGCTTTGTATGCAGATATGGCAAGTGATATTTAACAAATTCTTCAGTAGAAGCATTTGAAAATTCACATTTACATGTATTTGTATTACCATACAAATTTCACATTGTAACAATGTAATATATTCTGAAGAATAAAATATTGAATAATTTCACTTACAACATTTATTCATATTATGAAAAATTACATGGAGAATTTTTCAGTATACTTGTTACAATTTCACCTAAAATGCCATACAATTTTTTGCGAATTAAGCAATCAATGTATCCAGATACAATAAAAACAACCTCCTAGATCAAGTCTCTATGTATTTAATTTTTTTTTTTAATGGTATTATTTATATACTTTTTTACTAGTCACCTGATTTGAAGATTTCTATTTCATTAATCTATTATATTTTTCATGCTGATTATAAATATGTAAACAAATGTAATAATAATTAATTAAAAATTAATATGTAAACACTTGCTCGCCCTTAGTGTTACCAAGCTTGCTTTTTACTGTGCCAATCTCAAAAACAGAGATAATGTGTGAATGTACAATAATATGTATATTTTTGGTTCCAATAAGATGAATTTTCACCTCCTGCAAAACACTTGGCAGTATTGCACAAATAATTTACTAAACACATCTCTATCTGTTACAAATCAGAAATGGCCTGCTAGGTTCAGCAATTTTTTAAAAAAATTTATAGATATTTGTGAAATAGAAATTGTAGGATAATAATTCCTAAAATCAAATGTAGAGATCCAAAGAATTATTAATGATATACAGCCAGACGTTTGTGAGCAAATCATCTAAAACTTCAATGCACACATCGCCATGGAAAACTGTGTATAAACTTGCGCTATAATTCCAGCTGTTGTTCATGTACATGTTAAAACAATTCTGAGTAGAACTTTAGTTAATAAACAATAATAATTGTCGTTTTATATAAAAAAAAAATTAATTATGTATTACATAAAAAACTTAGAATAGGAAAAAATATTTTTTGGTAAAAAAAAACTTCGTTAGAAACATTTAAACATTTCCTTTCACCAATAAATTCTTCACATTATTGTCCATCTATATTTAAATTTTCATAAGGTTTAAATTGAAAAATAAGTTTTTAAAGCCTTTTTTTATCAAATTTTGAGTAGTTTTTCACAAATTTTGGAATACTTAAAAGTATTTCGAAAAATAAACTCTTTAAAGTACCATATAGAACCGAATTCTGATTGAAAAAGTTATTGGTCAAAATTTTTGGATAAGTTTTACCATAAATTGTTAACAAAAAAAAAAAAAAAAAAAAATCATTAAAAAAATTTAGCTTCTTCATTCCACTGAGAAAGTAATATAAATTGTTAATTGACTACATGGGAAATATTGGCAAAAGAACAGTTTTTCCAGTTATGGAAAAAATATGTCAAAATTTAAAGCTATATCTATTTATTTCATTATGTCATGTATCTTCAAACTCTTTACGCTTTGTATTGTCATTATTTTATTAATTTTATAGATGATCAGCCACCAGTTCATCACATAACAGAATCAACTAGAGCTAAGGGTTCAGAAATTGATATCAACTGGTGGAAACCATTAGTGTCGAAGGTAGACCTGGAATCTGTGTACCCATATTCCAAGTTCCTGATGTTATTTTCAATACTCAAAGAATGCGAAGAAATAGGTGATAAAGTGTTAGTATAGTTACATATATCTATATTTTTAGTATAAGAAAAAGATGTAATTACGAGACTGATTGAACATCTCTTTATGATGTTTTATCTTTTCAATGAACATTATAAGAGCATCTTTGTTATTTTTTTAGAAAACCCTTGTGATCACAGTACAAAATAAATACGAGCTCAAATATATGCATTTAAAAAGTATCAAATATACAAAAAAAAGTTGTTAAATTTGCTATAATATACCATTGTATTATATTTCATTACTTTTACATATCTAAAAAAGTGCTTATCTTTTTATCAGAAACAAAAAATATTTAAATAATTAAAATTTTAATAATTTTAAAATTTCATATTGTGCTATCTCTGTGAATTCTGGAGATTATTTAAAATAATAAAATATTCCTAAAACTCTTATGAAACTTAATAAAAATATACTAAAAAATAAATAAGTTACTCTGTTAATATTGTAAATTTTTCTATACTATTGCTCTGATCTCATATAGTGATACAAACATAAAAAATATTTTTTTGTAATAAAATTGATCTATCTCAAATAAAAATTTTCAGTTTATTAAATGCGCATTAAATATGCAGGTGTAATATACATTTATGAACTAATATGCAATAATCCTCAAAATAAACAAAATTAAATTTGGTATGATATGCAGTTTCAACATTTGAATCCCCCCTAGATGTGTGTAAACTAAGTCATTTATATTATATATGAGCAGATCAACTTAATCGATACAACAGTTTGGATGACTCATCCTTAGAAGTTTTGGAAACTTTTAACAGATTTTAGTCCTCAATAACATATGCATACCCAATTTTCTTCAGATTTTTTCATTTATTTGACTGTTATTAAATGGAAACGCTAGATTTAACTTAACTTAAATTTACTTAAATTTGATTGTATAGATCGGTTTGCTTCAAAAAGTTAATTAAACCTAAAATTTGTTTGTGATTGGGTCCAAGAGCTACATCGAGGTTGTATGATATCCCATATTTGATCCTTTCTTGGTTGTATTTAAGACAGTCGGAGATGATGTGCTAGACAGGATGATTCCACACATTGGGCAAATCGGGGGGTTCTCTTTAGCCATGAGAAAACCGTGAGTGAGCCTAGTGTGTCCTATCCGTAGTCTATTTATTGCAGTTTCTTCTTTGCGTTTGAGGTTGATATTTTGCCATTTGAATGTATCACCTTTAATTTCATTTAGTTTGGTATTTTGTCTGTTCCAGATGTTTTGCTATTTTTCATTAATAATTTCTTTGATGTATTTATTTGTATTATCATAAGATATTTGTTTTATTAAAGAAGTGTCTAAATTATTTATGGCGAGTGATGCTTGTTCGTCCACTATTTCATTTCCTTTTATTCTTGTATGTCCGGGTACCCACATGATGCTAATTTGTTTGCCATGTTCATATGCTTTGTTTAATTTTTTTTGGATTTTTGATGCAATATCTCCGGGGTTGAAATTGTTTTGAATATTTTTTATTGTGCTTAGTGAGTCACTGAGGATGACGAATTTTGAATGTTTTTCTTGAATAATGATCTCAATTGCCTTTAGAATGCCATCACTTCTGCTGTGAATATGGAACAGTTGGGTAGTATTTATTTATTTGGAAATATTATGGATAAACCAACTCCTTCTTGTGTTTTAGATCCGTCAGTATATACTTCTTGGTTGTCTTTATAGTTTTCAAGTATGCTTTTTACTCGTTTATAGTTTATTTACATTCTAAACGAAAATAAAGTCTTTCAATTTTTTATTATAATATCTGTATATTCTTCAAAAGTTAAGTTTGATTATATATGTTTCATTATTAATATTTATTGGAACTAGTATTATATCAGCATATTGATTAATTTGTTATTTAATAAAAACCAGCATCAGAGAATGGGGTTACAACCTGAATGAATATGGTTATGGAATTTTTTTTTTATAAATAAATCATCTCAAATTAATTACATTGAATATATATTGGTGCTTATGATTATTAACAATTAACATATTCTAGACTATATACTGGGTAATGGTATATTTTATTAACACAACTTCACTCAATCGATATTATTTTTTGAATTAGCAATTATTCTTGCATATAATATTGCGTTTTTGTTTCATTATTGTATTGATTTTGTCCACTCTTTTCCTAACCAACCCTTAATTTCATGGACAGACCCCTATACTAACAAGAAGTTTTACTTACCTGAAGTGCATCGATAGACTCACACTCACTGTTCTTTTTTTTTTTGTATAAATATTTTTATTATTATTAATTAATTTTTCAGTATTTTTAGGAAAATAAAAATGTGAGTTAAATGCTTTTTGTTGAAATTTCTCTTAAGCTTTTCAAAAAAATAAATGAATTAACATTTTTCCAGAAGTTGTATTAAACACTAAAAATTGAGTTTTACTTAAAAAGAAATCTATTTTTATAGCATTGTACATAGATTGGTATTTTTTCCGAAAGCGAAGTAAATTTCACTAAATTTATGTGAAATTCACATTGGGTTTTCTGTAAAAAGAGCCACAATTAATAAAAATGCCAAAAACTAACAATTTTCATAGACATTTCTTTTGGATTCTTTGGAATTATATATGAAAATCCTTAATTTTTTGCAATAATTTTGTAAATTACATCAAAGTTATCCATGTAAATTATTCATTTTACTGTATTTACTATTTAGACAATTAAATTGTTTATAAAAGAAATTTCAAATAATCTTTTTATGAATATTGATTATTAGAAAACAAAAAATTTAATATATTTAATACATTTATGTTCCAAATTTCAATCATAATCAGTTTATTCCTATTTCTAAGTATAATATAAATTATATAACATTTATGTTTATATTATTTTTATTTAAATATAGGTTAGTATTTAGCCAGTCATTACTTACTCTTGATCTCATCCAAGAATTTTTGGAAAATGCTGAAGACATAGAAGATGAGGGTGGTCCTTATGGTAATTCGTGGATTGTAGGTCAAGATTTTTTTAGAATTGATGGTTCAGTAAGTTCAAAAGACAGGGAACAATGTTGCAGTCAGTTTAATGATGTTACTAATATTAGGTATTTATTTATTCCTGTTTCAGTAAATAATAATTAAAATATAATATTATTAATTACACCATTTGCAGAATGCGTCTTTTATTATTATCTACAAAAGCTTTCAACTTGGGCATTAATCTAGTTGGTGCTAATCGTGTTATTATTTTTGATGTGACGTGGAATCCTTCTTTAAATGTTCAAAGTATATTTCGTGTATTTAGATTTGGACAGAATAAGCCATGCTATATTTATAGATTAATTTCTGAGGTAAGAATATTTATTAAAATTATTATTATCGTATGACCTTTATTGAATGTAATATAATTATAGTTATAACATACTATTACAGTATTACTACTACTAGCTAACAGGCAAATTAAAATAAATATACAAATAAATATGTAGCAATATGTAACAAATATAAACTATGGAATATAAAATACTAATAAATAAATAGATCGGTAAATATGTGAGTACAGTACGGTAGCATATACATTGCGTTATCTTATGTAGTGGATTACGTTAGATTTCGATGTCTAATGAGTCCAGCCATTTTATTGCCTTGTCCGTTGCTGCATGTATCTCAATTAAGGTTCCGGAAAATGTCCTCTTTGCACACGCACTTACTATGTGTTCCATTGTTTGTTTATCTGTGCCACAGTCACATTTAAGGTCTTGTCTATTAAAATTAAAGCCATGGAATAGGAAAAATATAGTATTAACTATTTAATGTTTTCATTTTTTCATTAATATTATGGTGATCTTCTCTTATACAATAAATTTTCTCTTTGTACATTATTTCATTATTATTTGTTATGAATTTAATTTTTTTTTATAATTTCTCTAAATTTAATGATAAATGATTTTAAACTCAATTCTAGATTAAAGAAAAATTTTGTTTGTAAAATTAGATTGCATTTATTTTATTAATAGTACTTAAATATTCCATACAAAGCAATTAAATTTTTTCTTTTTAATATTGTGTTTCTTTTAATCCCAATTCAAACACTCGTGTAAAAAAAAAACTTGATGATAAATAAAATAAAATGTGTGGTATAAGGTAGAATCTAAGTAAATGATCTCTTGTGAAAAATGTTTGTATAAGACATAATTAATCAAAATGTAATAAAAATTTGTTATTTATATTTATTTGTCGTATAAATTATTTTAATTGAAATTAATTCAAATTTATTTTACCTAGCTGGAAAATACTGTCTAAAAATGTATAATCAAGTACAATATGTAATAAATAATGCAGATATGATAAATACAAATAAATAATGCAAATAAATAGATTTGTTTCGGACCAAGTAAACTAAATTTAAATTAATTTTAGTTGAAATAATTCATATTATAAATATAAATAATAAATTTTTATTAATTACTTACATATACATTTTACACAATATTAGACCAGTGTTTTCTAAAAGATATGCTTTGATAATGTTATAGGTGTGTTGTAAAAATATGATTAAATTGGATTAAATCAGTGGTGGATTGGAGCTTATACTGACTTCTTTTGTTTGTTTAGCGTATACTCTCTAAATGTAGGATGATACTCGGGTATACGATATAATAAAATGTTTTATAATTATTTGTTATTTTTAATTTTACTAAGACTATGCTGTTATTAACCAGTTACCAGGCATAGAAGACAGATATGGTGACAGTTTTGGAAAAAAATTGTTTATGATAAATTGTTAAATGTCACATACCTCTGTATGATATGTGCATTATACTATCAATAATAAATATCCACAAAAAACCATATTCAAGCGTAATAAGCCTATGCGTGCGTACAGGGGTGCAGGGTGTGCAAATGCAACCCCAGCGAGTTTATTCATAATATTAGAAATGTTATAAAAATAATAATATATTAAAATATAACAAGGCTTCATTGTTGAAGTATATTAGTGTTCAATAGATATGAGGAGACCTATATGGTAATATCTACAATAGAGTGGAGTAATAATAATACATTGCATATGCTCTTATGCTTGTTTCTGTTTATTAAGAATTAGCTTTGCATGTTAACCCTTAAGACTAGTAATTAACTAATTATTTAAGTCTTTGTTGACTTGAATACTTGATCTATATTTTGTCAGTTTGTTAAACTAAATAATATGAATTAGAGGACGTCATATAAGTTCCATTTTATAGGTATGAATAAAACATATATGTCCTCTCTGTACAGATTCTGTTCAAACAGTTATTGTAGACATATTATTATATAAAATTATAAAAGAAAATAATATTTACTATGCCCGAGAGTGGAGTAAACTTACATAGATAAAATTTGTTCAATTTATGTGAGTGTAAAAAGTAATAATTTTTTTGAATTACAAACATTTTTTATTTTATTATTTGAAAATTAAAATATTTATTATTTTACAACCTCAGATTAACACCAAATGAAACCAAAAAAAAAAATCCATGGTTTGACATACCTAAACATCCTATCTTTTAGATAATGGAATAAAATTTTAGATACATAAATTATATTTCTAATGAAATTATGGCTATAGAGCAAAAAGTAGTTGGATAAAAAAATAACGCGATTACGCAACATCAAAAATATGTAGTACTTATAGGGTGTCCCATAAAGAACACCGCATTTAAAACTTCTATAAATCAAATTTATTTATGTAAAAATACAAAAAATAAACATATTCTCTTCGTGACAGATTGCGGATTAAACATGAAAAATAATATGGGGCATATGACTTCCATTACTTACACAAGATCATTTGGTCCATGAAATTTATCATCACATGGTCCCATCAAGTTCATTAAGAACTTGTCAATTTTTTTCTTTAAGGTCCAACAAATTTCATTGTTTGTTCTGGAAAACTCTTGACTTAGTGCAAGGTGGTCCAACCTTATGTAGTTGGCAGGCCAATTTATACTTTCAGAAGCTTACCTTAGCTTAAAAATATTTTGATAAAAAAATTTCTCATTATATATATTCACAAAATTATTCATTCACCAAGATATTTTTCATATTATTGTCGCATTTATATTTAAAATTTTATAAAGTTTTGACTAAATTAATATTAATATTAATATATAGCTAAATTAATTTTTACTAAAAAACGAGTTCAAAAGACGTTTTTGGTAAATTTTGATAAGTTTTCCCAAATTTTGAAAAATTTCCTTTATAAAGTACCATCTAGAGTCAAATTCTGGTTCATAAAATTACTGGTCAAATTTTTTAAACAAGTATTTCTGTACAAAAGTGTTCGCAGAAAAAATAAATATGATTGTAAAAGCACTTGTTGCTTTGCTTCACTCAGAATTTGAAACCAAAAAACTTTAAAAATGATGTCAATTAGTCAAATATATAATTTTATAAAAATTACTTACAGGGTACTATGGAACAGAAAATATATGAACGTCAAATTTCAAAATTATCAATAGCTTTTCGTGTGGTTGATGAACATCAAATTGATCGTCATTTTAATGCTAAAGATCAGGAAGAACTTTATGAGTTTGATCCTCATTCTGAGTCTGAATCAACATTAAATTTACCTAAAGTATATTAATTAAAAAATATTTATTTGGTGCTTTTATGATTTTTAATATTTTTGTACTAATTTATATTAGGATCGTTTGATGGCTGAGATAATATTGAAACATAAAGACCTCGTAATCAATATTTTAGAACATGACACATTACTACAGAATAATGAGGCAGAAGAACTAGATGAGGATGACCGAAATGCAGCATGGGAAGACTATCATAAAGAAAGAGATGCAGTTCTTAATAGAACTCAAGGTTTCAACATTCAGCAGAATAACCCATCATTAAATAATAATAGGAATTATTCAGCTTTATGTAAGTTATAACTTTTGTATAAAATCTTATATGGTCTGGTTCGAGTATTTTAAACTACTGAAAATCATTAAAATAAGCAATACAGATAATTTAAAAAATGGTATTCCCTACTCAAAGATTAAAAGAAGATGTATCTCTCAAAATTTTTCAAAACTTTTCTCTTTACATTATAAAATACAAGGTTTATGCCTTTGATGAGTATCTTTTTAAAATGTAGTCTAAAATTATTATTACAAAACTATATTTTGTGAGATAATATCATTTATTCAATTCATTTAATTCAATCATTTATTCAATTTTACTGTTTAAAAACTTTGAAAAAAAAAAAAACATTAAATAAATTACATGTTTATAAATACCATACTGGCATACTCTCATTGTTTTGCTCTCATCACGATAGTAAAATAATACTGTTTACCAAAACTAGCATTGTAATTGGCGCAACTAGGAAAAAAATTTGGTGGGTGAACAAATTTATTCGTTTGATTTAGCCTAGAATAACCATATTTATAAATAAAATTTAAAAAATTAAACAATTTATTTTAGATGAACTATTAAAGAATACCCCTTATAAATTATAATTTTTATATTTTAAAATGTTTGATTATAACAAATAGTTATCATTTTTTAAATATTCAATTTTTATTTTAAAAGCACTCATTATATGTTGTTACCTGAATTATTTATGTGGCTTAACTATTACTGAGTTAATGTCAATTTTTATAATACTGAGGCCTGTTTGTAGCATACACAAATTGTATATATTATAAAATAACTGTATTAGATTTTGATCCAATACAAAAATAAATGTATTGATTATTATACTATTATTATTATTTATTATTTTAAATAAATGTAAAAATATGTATAAAAATGTATAAATGTAAATTCCCAACATAGGAAATATTTTGCACTAAAACAAACACATTCTATAGAAGTATGATAAACCTTGCGAGCTGTACAATTATCTAAGTAAAATTAACGGCTATTTTCTAGTATGCGCTCTACCCCAGATTGTGGTCTATCTGCAATTATGGGACGATTGTTGTATGCACTCTACTATACAATTTATATCTTAATTATCATGACTTAATGGTAATAAAGATTAGAACTCTTTTCCTACATCACATCATATTTTTTGATCGTATATTTAGTCATTGGGCAATTTATTGTGCAATATATTTTCTACATTTATTAAATGATTTTTCGCAATTAAAAAATTAGTAACGTTTTGTATAATTTTGTAAAATTCTTTTGCAAACATTTTGATGAGACGTGAAAATATAAAACCGTGTATGAAGTGTGATCCTCACGTATGTCACCCAATGACTAAATATACAATCAAAAAATATAATATGATGTAGGAAAAGAAAATTCTAATCTTTATTACCATTAAGTCACGATAATAAAGTCATAAATTGTATAGTAGAGTGCATACAACAATCATTCCGTAATTGCAGGTAGACCGCAATCAGGGGTAGAGCACATACTAGAAGGTAGCCAAATTAACTACAGGTTGGCCACCCGTGTTGTGTATTATGAAGAATAGTAACCACAGGTTTTCATTTATGCAATTAGAAGTAGTTCACCTAACATATACTGAGTTTGGTCTTCTATTTAGTAATCCGTCTTAGTTCTAATGCTGAGAATATTTTCTAAATGATATACCAATTACAATGAATTAATTGGTCTTGTAGGTACTGTGTGTATTGACTTTTTTTTAAAATTATTTTTTTACTAAATTGTAGATTCAAATATGATTCAAACTGCAAGCGGAGATGCATCATTAACCCAAACATTAAGAGAAATTGTAAGTACCTTTATCTAATCTTGAGTCACAAATTTAATATCACCAATGCTTATGCTTATAAGTAAGGCTTAGGACTTAAAACGTTTGCTTACTCTTTTGGTTTGAATTAAAATCTAGTTGGGTGCTACAAACATTTATGACTCGTTGCAGTTGCTTTTATTTGCTTATTTCAATGATTTTTGAAAAAATGAATAAAATAATTTTTATTATTTTGTTCTATACTTCTTAAATGACTATGTAATTCACTGACAAAAAATCTGATTTTTTTCTTAATTTGTTTAATGTATACTAGTATTAGAACTACAGCTCAAAATAATTGTTCATCTTTTATTGTACTAAGCAATAAATATACCCAATTCATATTTTAGATTCTGAACGAAGTGAAGAAGCTAGTGTTTTTACAGTGATGTTTATTTTTTTTTCTGTGTACAACTTTTCGTATAGAAATACTTGTCAAAAAGTTTCGCTCAGCAACTTTTTGAAACCAGATTTGCCTCTAGATAGTACTTTAGAGAGGTCATTTTTTGAATTTCTCAATTCTTCAATTTTTTTTAGAAAAAACTACCCGAAATTCCACAAAAACGACTCGAAAACTATCATTTTTTGCTCCAAACTATATGAAAATTTAAATATTGATAGAAAATAATATGAAAAAGATTTTGGCCCAAGAAAATTTTGGAAATGTGAAAAAAAAAATGTTGGACATTTTTCTAAAAAAATTTTTTCTCATTTTTTCTTTATATTAACTTCTTTCATTCAGAATCGTCTTATTGAAGAAATGATTTATTGTTTCTTTAAAATTTAATACACCCACCAAGAGCTTCATACCCGATATGCAAAGAATTCCCATCGTGCAAAGTATGTCCGTCCTTTTTTCTTTTATTTGTTATTTTTTTATTGATTTTATTAAATATTTTAATAATACAACCGAAAATTATAAAAGCCGGACATACTTTGCACGATGGGTATTCTTCACATCTCAGGTGTAAATCTCTTGTCAGTGTATTTGTATTTGTGGGTTTGTGGAATTTTAAAAAAATGTTAAATTATTTTTTCAATAAGACAATTTTGAACGATAGAAGTTAATTATATAAAGATCATTTATATTTACATTTATCTCCAATTGTTATCTAAATAAATGAGCATTTTTTTGTTATTTTAAATATTTTTTCCATTTCTGACCTTTCCATTTTTTAAATACTATGCACTATTTAAGAATTACTAACATATGTTTTCAAACCTCATTGTATTAAAATTCAGTGTTTTATAATTTATTGAAATATATCAAGAAATATTACAGTAAATTATAAATCGCTGAATCTTACTACAAAGGTTTGAAAACATATGTAAGTTGATGCTTAAACAGTTCATATTATTTAAAAAATGGGAGTGTAATGGATAAAATATTTAAAAAAATGAGAAATTTCCGTAATTTTCAAAATGCTGTACTTAGCTTAAAATTTATCAAATCTTTTTGAAATTTTTATAAAATGTTCTCGTGACCATTTTTAGTAGTTTCAAGTCCTTAGCTGCCTTATTTTAGAAGTTATGTTAAAAAGCAATTTTCAATTTCATGGAAATTCAGGTAATTGCAATTTTTTGAGGTTTTTTGTCAATTTTTTGACAGTTTTTCCACGTTTTTGGAAAAAGAATTGAGAAATTCAAAAAATGACCTCTCAAAAGTACCATCTGGGTGTGATTTCAGATCTTTAAAATTACTAAACGAAACTTTTGGACGAGTATTTCTATATACGAAAAAGTGTTTACAGAAGACAAAGAAAAGTATTTCCATACAAAAAAAAAAGCCGGACATACTTCGCACGACGAGTGGTATTCTCTTGATGGGCGTATTAAATTTTAAAGAAACGATAAATCATTTCTTCCGTAAAACGATTCTGAACAAAGAAAGTTAATAAAAAAAAAAAATAAAATTTTCAAAAAATGTCCAAAATTTTTTTTCACATTTGCAAAATTTTCTTGCGCCAAAATCTTTTTTATAGGATTTTCTATCTATGTTTAAATTTTCATAAAATTCGGATCAAAAAATTATGGTTTCCGAGTCATTTTTGTCAAATTTTGGGTAGTTTTTTCCAAAAAAATTGGAGAATTGAGAAATTCAAAAAATGACCTCTCTCAAGTACAATCTAGAGGCAAATCCAGTTTCAAAAAGTTATTGATCGAAACTTTTGGACAAATATTTATACGAAAAGTTGTACACAGAAAAAATAAAAAAAAATAATAAACATCATTGTAAAAACACTAGCTTCTTCACTTCATTCAGAATCTAAAATTACAAAATAATGCTCATTTATTTAGGTAACAATTGGAGATAAATGTATATTAATAAAATTTTTAAAATATTCGTGAAAGGGAAAAAAAGAGACGTTCTGTAAGAAGTTTCTTATGGCAACAGGGCGGAAAGACAAATTAAAGGACAATTCTGCTTAAAACAGAAATTATATCATCAAATATTCAAGTGCAATGTATAAAAACTACTTTTGTAAAATGATAAAAGTCCTTTTTTTTAAGCATTCAGAAGGTGGAAGTCCTCACCCAGCATCTATCCTGTACCGTCTAATGATTATAAATACCTAAATAAGCACTTAATATAATATATTTAATGCATATTTTGTGTCTTCTTCTTCGTCTAACTGAAACTTATAACGGTCCATTCAGTTTCATCACCACATCAACCACGTTCTTCCACCTTTCCCTATCCAACGTTACTTCTATATCGAGAATTGGACTGATTCCCTTCAAGGATTTCTTAACTGTATCGTACCATCTCTGCCAGGGTCTGCCTCTTGGTCTTTTCCCCATTAAATTTAATTATTTTTCGTGACTTTCTTAATGAGTGATTCCTTTGCTCGCCAGACATGTCTAGTCCATTCCAGTCTTCCTGACTAAGAAATGTTGTTGGTTTGACTTACTATACAACTGTTGCAGGTTTTCGTTTGTTCTTTGGAAACTTTCCAAGCTATTATAATATACAGGTCCATATATTTTCTTCAATATTTTCCTCTCGAAACTTTGTAATCTTTTTTCATCTTCTTGAGTGCTGAACCACGTGTCACATGTGTACATGATTATGGGCCTCAGGTACATATAGTAGAGGTGTTTCTTTGTACGTCTGGATAATAGTTTGGAGAAAAATATTTCTTTCATTGAGAAGTAATACCTGTTTGCTTCATTCAATCTGATCTTAATTTCATAGTGCATATTGTTCTTTACATTTATGTTAACTCCTAAGTACTTGAAGTCGTCTACCTACTTGAATGTAAGTTTTTCAGTGCGTAAATTATATTTTACAGTTTCATTCCTAGACATTGCCATATATTTTGTCTTGTTTTCATTTATTACTTATCCCATATTACAGTTGGATTTTATTGGCTTTCCTTCTGCTCAATATAATTTTTGGAAATTCCCTAGTACAATAATAGCATTTGCATAGGCAAGTAAGGTGTAAGGTCCTATTATTTCCATTTTATTGTAGTCCAGTATATCCCTAACTACCTTTTCCAGAGCTAGATTGAACAACACTGGAGACAGTGTGTCATCCTGTCTCAAACCATTCTTGCATTATTCAAATATTGATGATAATTCTCCTAAGAAACATACTCTACAGCAAATATGTTCATTTCATTACACACCTGGAGTAGTCTCACTAGTTTATCAAAAATGCCAAAGTTTCTTAGGGTTGTCCACAGTTGATCACAAGGATGATACTAACATATGCCTGTTTGAAGTCCACAAACAACATAATATGAAGGTCCTTATTAGACTCGTAGTATTCTTCCATAAGTTGCCTTAGTATGCCTTAGAGTTAGTATTGCTTATGCTTATAATGAAGTATTTAAGTGCTTATTTTGATGATTTTTAGTGCTTTAAGACTCAAATTCTAGTTATAAATATAAGCATTAATGCTAAAATGAAAATTTTTTTAACATTTAAAATAAAAGTGCATTTAAGAACAATTTACAAAATTATTTATACTTAAATATTTACAATATATAATCAATTATTTTTAGAATCTATGCCAGAGCCTGATGGAAATCAGGTTTGCTCATCTGTCATCTTACTATGTACTATTTATGTTTGTTTGAAGTTTTAATAATTTTTGTAGGTTATTGTCACTAAAAAACATTAATTACTATAGGTTTATAAACATGTCTTGGTTTGCACTGACTTCTGAAATAACTGATTAGATATTATTGTAAATATTTAGCTATCAATAATTTTGTATATTGTTTTAATATATGTCTTTATATATTGTTTTTTATACTCTGTTCTTTTAAGTGCAAAAACATTTATTTTTAACTTGTTTGTTTTTTTATTGTTTTAAAAAAAATAATTTTACACTTTTTTGTAAAAATTTTATAGTGTTTTATTGGTGATTTTAATGCGTTTTAATCTTATATCATATACTATGGATGTATCTATGCTATATTTTACTCTTATACTAAACTGTGTCCAACATCATCCCCACCACCTGTAAATTTCAGGTCATCTCTTACAATTGCGCATGCATGACATTAGCTGCGTGTTTCGCGCCATTGTTACGATTGGTGCAAGTACCCAACGCATGCGCACTTCATACAAGTGACCTGAAACATGTTGGACACAACTAGCAGTCATTGTCGCTACATCCATTATATATGATCTAAGGTTTTAATATTTTCTGCCTCTGTGTCCAATTCATTGTTAATATTAAACAGGAGATAACATTATCACGTTTTTGGTATAGTGTAAGTACAAGTGATAATATATTTTCATGTGTCAACTTTGTTTATGACAGTTTTATAAAAGTCCATACACTAATACAAACAGAGTTTATAATGGAAAAAATCATCTCCTGATTTTACATCTTTAAGAATAGAATATTTTCTTCACATTTAAATTGGACCACCTTGAAAATATATTCTTTCATACAAAGAAATAATTTTCAAAATTAGTGCACAGCTGATAAAAAAATCTATGAATATACATACATACTGAGTAAAATTAGTGTTTCCATTTATATTAATTGAATTTTATTTACTCTAAATTCTATGCATAATATTTTGTATGGAAATATTTCCTCCTTAATTCTTGAAGAGAAATTTTAAGCATTTATAGAACTTTATAAATTATGCTAAAACATTATTAAGAGTGTTTTTTTTTTTCAGTTTCCTCATGCTAACATGGCCCAATTGTCGGAAATGTTTTTACAAGTAAAGAATAGAACGTTTGATATTGAACAATAATGTATTATATACTTAAGATTCCTACTATTGTATTTTTTATATAACTGTATTTTATAATGTTTATTATTATATATTATATTCAGTTTAAAAACAATTTTAATGGTAACAATGTTGAGTTTCCAATTCTCTTCTATTTTAAAATAAAATTGATAATAATTATTATTATCAAAATATATGTTGTAGTGTGAAGTTTTTTAATTAAAAATAGCTTAGTATTTATGATGATTCTTAATGTTTTATTCTTTAAATAATTATAGTTATTTTCGGCTATTAATATTATAGTTAATATTAGGGTTGTTCAGCAAAATTTTTTGAATATTCATATTGTTTTTTGCAACATAGAAAAGACTATTAGATTATAGATATATTATAATTTATTAATATTCTAATATCTATTAATAGTTTATAGATATTGATATTCCTACAACAAAATGATTTTCTAAATCAAGGTCTTTAGTATTTTATTTAGCTGATTTTCAGAGTAAAATAACATAACAATGTTAAGAAATTAAATGATTGATTTAAATAAATTTCAAGCCATGAACTATCACTTGTGAAATTCATTATTTTTCTGTTGTATGCTCTTTTAAAACCTGATACCAAAATAAATAAAAAGCCGGACATACTTTGCACGACGGGTGTACTTCGCGTGACGGGTGGTATTCTCTTGACGGGCGTATTAAATTTTAAAGAAACGATAAATCATTTCTTCAGTAAAACGATTCATTCTGAATGAAGGAAGTTAATAATATAAGAAAAAAAAAAAAATGTCCAAAATCTTTTTTATAGGATTTTCTATCTATGTTTAAATTTTCATAAAATTCTGATCAAAAAATTATGGTTTTCGAGTCGTTTTTCTTGCTAGATAAAAAAATTAGTTGGGCCGCATGATCTGAGGTCAGCGACGTTCGAAAATCGGTTATCACTGAACCCCCCTTACTAAATACCCTCTCGGATGACACGCTTGTTGCCTGTATAGCTAAATACCGTTTTCCAGCTTTTCTAATGACGGATACATAGCTTCATTTCCTTTCAACCATTGTAAAGGATCAGTATCCATGTTTAATATTGGTGCGTTAATGTATGAATTTATTTCAATTTCAGCACGTTCCCTATTGGACTGATTCTACAAAATAATTTTATTTATTAATTTAAATGTATGTATAATATATTTATTAATTATAAATACCATTAAAGAAGTTTCTGCAATTGGATTACATCTTTTAAATATGGCAGACAGACCACCGACTTTCTTTTTTTTATTTTTATTTTCTTTCATGGCGTTGTCCATTTGGGTTGAACTAAATTTAATTTAATTCACTAACACTTTCTCAGATTCTATTATTAGTTGATCCCTAATTTCTTCCTTTTCTGAAGATGAAAAATTGTTTACTTTAAAACGTGGATCAAGTGCTGTACATAATTTTAATATCGATATGTTTTAACCATCTTCTCTGTACCGGTTATCAAAGACTTCATCAATAGTTTTCATAAAACTTAATTTAAAATTTTCATTTTCTATGCACGTATTGGAAATCAGATTTTTTATATGTTTACATAGTGGTTCTATCAATGATGCGGTAATATATGATTCTCCTGCTAAATTGTCGGTTATAGTTTTTAATGGATTTAATATTGTAATTAATGTGTTTAGTAATTGCACTT
>JAIPRM010001541.1:0-37121 GCA_025469315.1 Stegophylla sp. TES_Ste_2020
AAGACTTGAAATTTTAATATGATCTCACTGACATATGTGTCTAATTGATCTGAAAAAATCTCAAAAATCGTTAGTCAACCTTTTTTTTTATACCCGTTTGAAGTTAGAATTTCGACTGAATTCGTTAATTTTACTTAAAATTACGCACTTTAACGTACATATAAGAAAATTGGCTTAACCGATTGTTTTGAAATTTGGTGTCCAGATAGAAAATTTCATTGCGAATATTTTGGTGTAATAACATTTCTTACGGACAAAGAATTAAACATTTTACAAGGGTTTGAATGAAAAATGTACTAGAGGAAATACAGACAGATATTACGAAATATCTATATAATATAAGCATTTAATTACTGAAGGTTGATAATGTTTTGTTGCATCTTATAAATTTTTCGACGCTGAATACGATGGTATGAATTAAAATCCACGTGCAACAACAGTTTTCTATCTATTTTATTATATTTTGAAAATTCAATATTTTCGGTTATTATATTAAATACCTACTATTTCACTTACAAGATCAAATAATGTTTGTGGCCGAGTGGAAACGACCTAAACTTTGAACGTGCAGTACCGGGTTCGATTACCGCCCGGCTCTTCAGATTTTTGCATTTTTTTTTCGAACATTTTTTTTTCTTATATTATTAACTTCCTTCGTTCAGAATCGTTTTACTGAAGAAATGATTTATCGTTTCTTTAAGATATAATACGCCCGTCAAGAGAATACCACCTGTCGTGCGAAGTACACCCATCGTGCGAAGTATGTCCGCTTTTTTCTACTTTACTATACTCTTCTTTAGTTTTTTTTTTTTTTTTTTTATCTAATAAATAAAGAAAAGGAAAAAATAATTATTGAGAAAAAAAAATTGTAATAATTTTATTCACAAATAATATGATATGTCAAATCGGATATATTTTTTGTGAAGAATTTTACTACATTACACACAAATTAAACACAATTTTCTATACCTATGGTTAATTTATAATCAGTGGTGCACATATTACATAATATATAATATACTATATACATGTACAATTTTCTAATATAATGATAAATGATCTATATCAGATTAGACAATGAAATATTTATTATTTTAAAAATATATAGGATCACTATTCCCATTTAAACAGTTTTAGAGTAACTGCAATGTTGGATATTCAGACAAACATGATGATAATCAGAAAGATTAAATGTATATTTTTATATAATTTATGATGCAAAACCTAATTACTTACTATATTTATTATAATTTTTTGAACATTTGATTATTTATAAATAAATTTAGTATCCGTAATACAATTAAATGTAATTAATTCTTATTTTTCCCATATTTTTCTTATTTTGGAAATATTCCCAAAAAAATTTTTTTCCAATTTATTATTCCCAGAAAAGTTCCTATTCATATAAGTTAACCTAACCTTTGACCTAGGTCCAATGAGTCTTTAATCTGAGCTAGCGTTTGGTATTCAAAAGAATTAAGACATACGCGTTATATGTGATATGATTATTTGTATTTGTATACTTTATATGCATGTGTACGAGCAGCAACTACGAAAATAAATTTAAAAACAATTTTTAATAGCAAGGCATACATTCTATAGGCACATAAGATGACGTTGCAGCCACTTTTTATCGTTCAATCCAAACGTTTCCGAAGGGTTTGACGCCCTCTTTTTATCGCACCTCATCCACACCTGCTTAACGAGAAATGCCAGTAATGCGCCGCATATAACAACTTTAGTATATTATGTGTACACATGATATACACGGCGATCGTCGTTGATACGTTATAATAATAATATACGCACAGTAAACAACGCACGAGGTCTTTCGTGGTAACATGCCGCGGAGTTTTTTTCGGAGTCCCCTCCCCCCCTCGACCCGATACATCGAGAAATTAAGTGGTTAGTTTTTATGTTTTTTTTTTTTCAAATGATAACGTTAACAATATTGTATTCGAACACGATTGCAGGAACCTAATTCATTAAATATCGGTATTGTAATAATATTATTATTGACACGGTTCCTCCTTGCAGGGCTACAGTAACAGTTTATTTCAGCGAATATTTCATTTAAAAGGAACCAATCTATTCCATCTATATCTATTGTTAATACGAAATATTTCACAATACTTCAATGACATATATCTATTTACCTTTAAATTATTAATTTTTTTTCTTAGATTACGTGCGCCAAGGACGAACGGTTATTTAACTAAAAATTGTGAGCAAATTGTGTTCTATAATTATCCACGTTTAGAAAAATACTTATACACATTCGTATCGTGAACAGGGAAATATACACGTTGGTGTGCGTGCGTACAGAGTTATTGATTATGCACGAGCCAGTGGACACCTCATGGTATTTAACGATACAAAAGTACCAGGTGTGAGTGCAAGTGTGCATATACCCGCGGTCGATAAACGTTAATTATTATAAAAATTAATATAATAATTAATTATTATAAATTATATTTTAAAGTTATTATAACGGTATTATTCGCGGGTGTCACATAACGTTTACCGCGTGATGCGTATAGTAGATAATAATATAACGGCGAAAGCGGTCAGTTTCATCGGTTGGAAAAGAGCGCCATAATATATGATCTGCAGATAAGATTCATTAAGCCAGCTTGACGTTTTCTTACAGTACCTATACCTGTAACCGAACATTGGCAATGGTCGATTAATGACATTTATTGATTTTCGACCCATAAATCGTCTCTCGACAATAATATGTGTATTTTATAGGAATGCAGTATACTTGTCATTATATGTGGGTGAGAACGCCTTATCACAGTATTTATCTTTTTTTTTTAATGTGCATTTTTTTCTTCTACAAAGCTCTGTGTACTCAATGGCACGTAAAAAATGTTCCCGTGAACGTTATGGTTTCGTTATGTCCTTTCACTTTCCCGCCTGCACAACCTCTCCACGCGCACGCTGTATGGAATTATATACGATATGATTTTATAATAAGATTGAATCCCGCTCAATCCATAAATTTATACTTCCCCAATGATGGGAACGTTCGCACGTCTCCTTGCGCGATCGATTTCTCCGCCCAGAACAAGGATAACAATTAATCGAATGAGATAAAATTTTATTTAATCACGTTTTTTTTAACTTGAGCCAGGAACTAATCTTCTTAACACATTGTATTTAATTTTATCCATACAATACTATTTTTAGTCAGCTATGGTAAGTATTTTTTAAACATAAAAAATTAAAACCAAAGATTAAAGCCGGTGTTTCGAAAAAAAATTAATTTTCTACTATCGAAACTAAAAGTTTTTTTTGAAAATCAAAACCAAAACATTTTAATTCTGGTAACCGTTCTGAATGATAAGCATATACATAATTGAGAAAGTTTTATTACAAGCTTGTAGATAAGTTTATGAATTATGATACGATCTGTACCTAATGAAACTAGATATTATATTCAATTCAAAATATTCATATGATACAAAACTGAAATAACGAAATTTCAAATACTGACAACCAGCAACAGTGATCAATATTTTCAAAAACCGTAAATAGGGTTGTTCGAGTTTAAATATAACTAATGATCGACGTCAATCATTTTTAAAATCCGTTTTTAAGCCTCAAAACCAAAACCGTTTAATCGTTTAATTCATTTAATCATCACCGGTTCCAAGCCCGGATTGCACTGTATTTTTCTTTACTCGTTCAGTATTTGTATTGTATATGACATGCACACGCCCTAGTTTTCTGCCCACTATAATAAAATATAGTGACGGGAATTTTCTCCAGACCGTCTAAATCACCACAAAATGTCACGTAGGCATAGCATGACAGTTATGTTGTGAAAATCTCCGATAATGAAGCCCTACGTCTGTTTTTTTTTTTAAATTTTTTTGCGAATTTCGGTCGGCGATTACCCGAATAAAAATACCGCGATTCACGTGAAGAATATGAATGGCGAATTTACGCTAGTGTCTCAGAGACTTAAATACGTGGCTTTAAGCAGTACAAACATAGATAATATTTTGTATTTTATATTCTTTGTCGGTACCGTTGTGCCGAAAAGATACATACCATGTGTAAAAACAAAAGCGCGGTACTACAAGCCTCGAGTACGTGATCGGAGACTAACAAGACAAATTCTCGCAGTCATATGGGTTTTTATCTTTATACGTTAACAGACGCGTTTCGTTCATCCCGTCGTCATTTTTACAAAATGAAAAATTCTGCTATTATTAATCGTTGGAAATATTTTCACTCGTTTCATTGGATTCGTCTAATCGATCTCTTTAATCGTATAAAATGTATCGTCAAAACTGGTTTACAAATCATTGTTAATTTTTATTATTAATTTATTATTCGAATGAACGTTATAAATGGTGGAGGAGGAGTTTGTAGAAGAGTACTGTATATTATTCTTGAGGAAGTGCGTCACTCAAGTCCGGTTTTATTCGGATGTATCTGTCCGTAATCATCGCATAACTTAATACGTATTTATATATTATTATATAGATACAGTGATTGTCGTAACATAATATGATAAATAATTAACGTTTGTAATAACAGTCCAATTACCCATTAGATTTATATTTAAAGAATAATCTGGATAATACCAGTCTTATAAAAGTTTTGATTTAAACGGGCTCGAACGCATAAGCACAGTTATTAAAGAAGTAAAGCAAAGCAAAGTATAGACAAGAAAGCCGGACATACTTCACACTACGGATATTTTTCGCTCTTCGGGTCAGATACCTTTGAAGGGTGTGTATAATAATTTTAAAGAAACGATAAAACAATTTCTTCTATAAGATGACTCTGAACGAAAGAAGTTAATAATATAAAGAACAATTTATAGTCGTAATTTTCAAAACACTCACCAAAAGTATCTGACCCGAAGAGCAAAGAATATTCTTGATGTGAAGTATGTCCAGCTTTCTTGTCTATACTTTACTTTATTTTACTTTGCTTTTCTTTGCTTTACTTAACTTTACTTTACTTTACTTTTTTTATCTAATACAAAAGGAAAAAAAATAATTAATAAAAAAAAATTAGAAAAAATGTGCAAAATTTTTTTTTCATATTTTCAAAGTTTTCTTGCGCCAAAATATTTCTAATATTATTGTACATCTATGTTTAAATTTTCATAAAGTTTGGATCAAAAAACGATGATTCCCATGTCTTTTTTGTCAAATTTTGAGTAGTTTTTCCCTCATAAAAAAAAGAAATTGAAGAATTGAAAAATTAAAAAAATGACCTCTTTAAACTACCATCTAGAGACAAATTTGGTTTCAATAAGTTACTGATCGATACTTTTGGACAAGTAGATCTATATGAAAAAGTGAATACAGAAAAAAAATAAACATCATTGTAAAAACACTAGTTTCTTCACTTCGTTCAGAATCTAAAATTCACCTAGCCAATAAAAAAAAAATTAAAAATATTGTATATGATTTTTATTGCTTTCCAACAGTTTGAATAGCAACTGCTATGATAATAATAGAATTATTATGGTCAATATATCATAATATTTTAATTTTAACATTCGACACATGCTTGGGTTGTACTGCTGCATCATCATCTATACTAGATATATAGATTCTATAGCATGCGTTACCCAGTGTTGTGATTGAATCATGAGTTTTAGAAAATTCTAATTTTTCAATTCCACAAGAATGACTTATGTGTAGACTGTGGTATGCCAAAAATGCGCATTTAAAATATATTTATATACTATTTATTATTACAATGTTAACTCCGTTTGAATATTGTCGAGAAAATTTTTTTTATTCACTTATTCTGATAAAGTTCTTGTATAATATTAAATAACACTGCGCAGACAATACGCTACGCAGAATAAACGCACATAACATGTAGCTCGCGAGTTCAAATAGACTTTGATAAAAATATTCAATAAACAATAGGAAACAATCGAGTTTATTTTTTCTTATGAAAAATCTGCATTCAGTGTAGCATATATCACTAAAACAAAGATGATTTCGCTTAGTGGCTTTCTTTGGCAAATAATGAACCCATAGCGAGTGCATTGTTCACCTCCTACTGTTTTTTTCTTATAATCATTCTTTTTTCTTTTATTTATTTATATATATTTTTTTTTACGTCAGAATTTATCGGAAAGCGTTGTTCAACCACTCTCCACCGACTATTTCCCTATAATGTTCATATAAATCCGCTAATGAGGTTAATTAAGCCGTCTAGTCTCCTCCGACGGAGAGGAATAAAAATCGAAAAGGCCCCTTAGATAAAGATCGACGAGACAACGACGACAAGGTACAAATACGAGTTGGCCGCGAAAATAAAAAAAGGTATATACACAGGTAAAAAAAAAAAAAAAATGAATAAAACAAAGTAAGCAGATCATGAGAAACTCGAGATTTCCCATCGAGATAAACATCGTTTTTCCAACAATCACACCGAGCACGTTCTGGCCGTGACTATACGTGAATACAACCCCTCCCTCCCTTTTATATTATTATAAATTACTGAGCCAATTTAACGTGTAAGTCTCGTATTAAGGATATCGCGAACTAACGCTTTTAGAAGCGTGTTAAATTAAAACACGTATAGAATATATGTAATATAACCTTTACTGTTTACCCGCGAAACAAAAACACCACTTGTCTGAATCTGGTTCAAATATACAAATTACGAGATATAATATGAATTACCTGCATATTTATGTACATCAAGTAGCGAGTCAACTAGTTTCAAAACACGTGAAAGGAAAGACAAGATATTAATATTATAAATGTTTATTGTGATTGAATTTAAAATATTATTATTATTATGAAAATGTTGCTGTATACGCATAATTATATACGTTTTAAGATACATTTAAATAATAAAATTACCCTAAAGTATGAATTAATTATATAATATATAATATTATAGTGTGGCTGACCTAATACAGTAACGCAGTGCTATCACAAATACAAAATACGTTTTGTAATAATGTAATATACTTTACGGTTCTCGTATTAGTAAAGGTGAATATTACCTTTTATATCTTAATCTAACCTGCTGGAAAATAGTTTAAATTACTTTCAGAGTCAATGATTTTATACATGTAAACGTTGTAATTTACTACTCTTACATGTATAAAATAAACTGTTCTTAATCTAAACATATTTTAAATAGGGTCAATTTAAATTATCTGATTTGTTTACACGCGAATATTATGTCATGCAATAATTATTTCTTCCTAACTCCATTATCATATTCAATATCATCTTTTTCTAAGACTGTGCTTGTTTACGTGTAAAAATAAAACCGATTTTATTCGATTAAACCACATATTCAAGCGTCCTTAAATTAAAAACGGTTTATTTTCTTAGGTCAATTTAAGGTGTTAACATGATGCATGAATAAACTACTAAATTGTTAAACCGTCTTTAATGATTTTGGAATAATCGCGTTCGCATCACATGAACAATACGTCAAAACAATTTTAATTATTTTGTGACACAGCTGCCACAACAATATATTAACCAAACCTGACATCTTGCAATTAAAATATTAAGTTTAATTCTGTTTTTCCTCTGGAATCGTATTCCCACACAAAGAACAAAATAAGTGGCCCAATTATTATTATTTATTTTTTTTTATCACAATCATACTACTGCTCACGTCCACATAACATCCAATTAGGCAGAGTATTTTTACCTTGTGCACGTCTTCAAATTCGATATTACTTAATTGTTAAAAGAAAAGGCACTATACGTATAAATCGGTGAAGTCTTTCAAGTAAAAATTTGGTGAACAGGATAAAAAATTAATTAATTAGTTAAAAAAAGTGTGAACTTCGTACCTTAGGGAGTTCTTCGCACCTTAGATGAGATACTCTTGGAGGGTGTGTTGAATTTTAAAGAAACGATAAAGAATTATATAAAAATAACCATTATCATAATTTTGATAAAATCGTGGTTTTTCAATTTTAAGTAGTTTTATAATAATTAGTATTAATTTAATTAGTAAATTGGTGTGAGACGTCTTCTTAAATATATTATAGGCATACCATACAAATATATGATTAATATAAAGATTGAATCTACTACAACACTTAGCTCATAAATTAAATACCTAATAACTAATAAGTATAATACTAATGATATATAATAGTACAACAGGTAGTACAAGTATAATACTCGTATTTTGATTGTCGACGAAATTGTAATTTTTTTTAAATGAATGAAATTGGTTTCTTATGTCGGCAAACTGGGATTCTGCGAGTGGTAATGGACAAAATGTATCCATATACGTACATTATTCGTCTTTTTCCCTTCCATTACGAGTATTTTATTACGGCGGTTATCATTATGCTAACTCACATAAACATTGAAATATTAGCCTGCCGCAGTGCTAATGACACAATAAAGAGTGTACCAAACGCTTCGGATTTCAAATGAGACTGGCCGCGCGACTACAATCTACACCGGTGTAAATTCGTACGAGTTGTTATAAAAATAATGATAATAATACGCATTTGACATAACATCGGTGTGTATGTACGTATGTTTCTTCCTTTTTTTCTCCTCGGAGCAAATGGGGAAGTATCGGTCTCGAATTACGAACTAGAAAAATCGAACCACGAGTGGTGGAAAATTTCCTCTCCGGTTATGCCTCTACGTATAGAGCACTCATGTTCTCCACTCATCGCCTCATAAACGACCGTTTGCCGTGATAACTTGTGTATATGACGTCGGTGTATATTGCGCAATTCGAAAGCGCTTGCCCATATTTCGTTCGATATGAAATCGTTTGAACAAAAAAGAAGTAAATAAAAGCTCAGCGGATCCTCTTTCAGACTCGTTCTCCCGAGTATACAACGCATATAAAATAATATCTACTTAAATTATCCGCATAATGGTCCAGTGTATAAGATATGACATTATATAAGATCACCCGTAGGGAGACGATAACTCTACCACCACCGTCGACGACAGATGTTGTGTATTTTATTTATCGTCCAAACAATAGTTAGAATTAATGATGTTTGTAGTGCGAAAAATCGTGTTAATAAATTTCATCCTTTCTGAATGTATTTTATACATGTATATCATATATAAAAAAGTATGTAAAACAAGGAAAAAACCATTTCTGCAGCTTATAACATTATTTCATTATAATACGATCTCAAATGTAACGCAGCACTAACTCATTAAACGCGTCGCCTCCGTGCCGTTACTCATGCACGCGAGATTGTTGCAATAAATTACTATAAGTTATTTATATTTTGTTTAAAAAGTTATGATAGTGATTTATAATAGCGACATCTAGTCAAAACAATGATAGTCACATCACATACATATCATGGTGAAAAAAAATCATCAATAGAATTTGAATTTGTGAGTAGGGAAAAATATGTATTTCACTTACAATAACATCGAAATTTCCTAAACCACACCCTTCAATGTATATTATTCATTTATTTTTCTATGAATAAATGATAATTTTTTATTAATATTATGACCGGTTCTTAAAACAACATCAAATGTCTGTGATGTCGCGGTAAAGATGCATAAATATTTAAATAAATCCTAAATTTTATATTATGTTTCTTATATATTATCAACTCGCCTTCTGTATTCTGTCATTTAAAAACCTTAAACAATTTTTTTATTCAGTGATAGTTCTCGATTCATCAAATTTATTTATTTATTTTATATATATATATATATATATATATATATATATATATATATATATATATATACGCCAAACGGCTTTTTACATAGGTATAAATAAAAATGATAAAATATGCATAATTAGGTTAGGTAATAAGAGTGACAGAAAAGATAATATTTTATGTTCGATTAAGGCTAAAGATCAATATTTATTATTGTTTGACGAACGCATGGCTCTGACTAAGAGTAAAATTAAAAATATCTTAAAAATATGTAAGTTCTAAGTATGCTCTAAAAATTCTTAAAACCAGAAAATATGCATTTAAGAAAAATATGAACTCCAAAATTTATACATCAGTTGTTCGTCAAAAAAAATCTAAATTTTGCCGTTGATGAATATTCATTATTCACTATAACTATGTATGAAATACTCAGTTTTTGTTACATAAATATTTCACTTCCTATAGACATTATAGATGTTGTGATGAGTTATACGATTATATAGAGAATACGATTGCACATAGTAAATGCTTCAATAAAATGTGTAACTTGCAGCCATTCGGTAGCCACGAAATAATGCAAATAAAAACCGATTGGATTAATGGTTTCACACTCCATTATTATACCATACATAATATATAATATAATAATTTATTCTATACTCAATTATATGCATACGGGTAAACGTTTTCAATTGATCGGGAAACAGCGACGGCGGAAGTGTGCCTACGCGATTTATCTCGCGGATTTGGTATACATATATTATATACGATCTTATTTTTCCCCCTTTATCTCACCGCTTCATCACGATAGTCGTGTATATCTTTATATATTATATACATAGTTACGGCCGGCCACGTGGCCATGATGATTTATCACTTTGCAATACATCATTGTCATTCGCTAGAGGAAAATTATTAAATTGCAGACGCGCGGTTTAGGTGCGGCATCAGTGGCAATGGTCGTCTAGTAGGTCCTCAAGAGAGAGACAAACTGTATAATATAATGACGAAATCGGCTTCGTGCAGCTCTCGTCCGGTGCAACGAAAAATTAATATGTATAACAAGGGCTAGATTTGAAATTTTAAAGCGTCGGGGCAAGTGCTCGGTGGAAGCCTAACATACTAACACGTTTTCAATAACATAAAATATATTTAAATATTATAAAACTAATAATATTTGTCATTTTAAGCTTCTGCTAAAATTTTACAAATTGATAAAATACTAATTTATTGTATTTATAGTAATTAAAATTAATAAAATTTGTAATTGAGTTCCCTATCAATTCATGCGAGTATCAACCGTCTGTATTAAAACAACCATCTACAAAAACATTTTTAAGTTAAGGGAACTTTACGAAATTTACAATTGGCAAACATCCGAGCTTGTCCGTATTTTCGATTTTTTATAAGTTTTTAAATATGATCTTTCTCTAATGTAATTTATTGTCATCATCAAATAGAAACATTTAGAGAGCAATTTCTGTATTCAGTATAGTTGATCTTTAATTATTTTTCTTAACGATATAGTGCAAAAATGTTTAACCGATCTTCCTTAAAGGACCATGAATCGAAAAAAATCATTTTTTTTATAGAACTTAATATAATAGTGGGTATGAAAACTAAAAAGTCTGTATTTTTAAAAAAAGTTTCCGATCACTCCTTCAGCGTCAAACAGCGATCGTAAATATACGCATGACGTCACTGGTGCGCACGAATTAGTGCCGTCCTATTACTTTACATGAAAGTTACTTACACGGTGCTCTATAAACAATTATTATAAAAAAAAACTACCTCTCATAAAATTAGAAAAAAAAATATCAGTAATAAATTCATATATATTTAAACAAATTATCGTAATATATTTAATGAAAAATTTATATTTTTAAAACCTTGAGAATTTATTATTTATTAAATCATTGTAGCTTGATTTTATATTATGTGGAGCTATATTTGAAAGTACTGCCGGTAGATTTTGGTATTTCAGGAATTAATGAAGAATTTTCTTTCGTGTGAATATTGACTTCTTGCATAATTTTTTTTTCGTTTCATGGTACTTTAATTATCTTCCAGTTAATACATTATACATAGGTACTATATGAACTTAATTTTGATTTTATCACTATATTTAGTATATTAACGAGTAGATAAATAGAATAAAGTAATTGGATATATACATTTATAATTTACTTTTATTGTCATTTTATCGATGTATTTGTAATAGTTTAGTAAATCAATTCAGTTTATGATTTAAGAATTTTTAGTATTAAAATGTTATTTACCAAAAATAATTTCACTCTGTCATTTTTGGCATGACATAACATGTACGCTTTCGGTTATTTATATGACATGAGTGTTTATACAAATTACGTCCGAAATGTGATTTAGTCTATCGACGACGAGCCCGCGGGGACATTTCAATCCTTCTCCGACCGGCCCTCTCTCCTTATCTTTTAGAACCAATGGTATAACGGATGGGCTATTAAGATTTGTACAGCGATTAAAACATTATATGGGCGTTGATTTCATATAGCACGTAGGACGAGGAAAAAAAAATTGTGTTCTCTCCACGTGTGCCCGTATTCTTCGTCGCTCATAGGCATTCGGTGTATTCGTATTCACCTGCTCTCAAAAAAAAAAAAAAAAAAATCCTTGAACACCAAACATTTTTTTTTTATGTCATTATTTATTATTTGTTTTTATCTATCCACGCAGGAGGATCTTCTCATACACGGTGACAGTGTTTATGATATGATCGATAAACAAGATCACCAGGCTGTACAGACCGAACTGTCCAGAAGTCAAACGTCCGCCGAAGATCAAGGATGCAAGCGTATGTTTTTATGTCGAATGAACGTTTCCAGAAACGCCCGAAGGCAAATGCGATTCGGCGATCAAAAAGTAATGAAAACTGCCACTTACAATCATAATTTATTTTTCTATTCCTAAATTTTTAATTTTATTTTCCAAATCATAGTAGGTAATACAAATTGTTTAAACTTTGAAATACCTGATAAATAGTTAAATGATCATTACGTTATATGTATTTAATCTTGTTAATTTATAGTTATCTTACAGTCAATAACGTAAAACCAGAATTTATACGTTTAAAATTGTTAAAATGTGTTTAAAACTAGTTTCACACATATACAAACAATAAAGAACCAGTTTTAGCTCTAAACTAAATTCACAATATTTGAAAAATGTCATTATTTTGATCCCACATACCCATTGTGAATTAATTTCTATTTGTAAATTAGTTATTATTATTATTATTGTTTATATTATACACTATAGGTGGTTCTGGTGCAAGGTCACTACCTCTCCTATCTGCCACTGTGTAGCAGAAACGAACCAGTTTTCTTAGCCACTTGCAGCCCAGTCGCAATGCCCGAGACCAGGGAGGCCGTGGTCCAGGGATCCACTACAGTGTTCACAGCCATCCACTCGATGGACATGAAGTTCATACACGTTGATAAAATGTATGTTAACACTTAAATTCCATTAGGAGGCATTGTCTCATTGTTCCCTCCCCCCTCCCCGTTTTATGTAAACACTTCTTCAATCATTACTCGCACGTCGACCGCACGTGATCAACGGTGGCTAACACGCGCGCATAATACATTATTAAATACGAGACGAACTCGATTTTTGTATTTAATCGATTTACCTTAAACAGTGTCATTGTTAGTACGTTTTTATTATATTATATATTATGAATATTATAATATATTGTTTATACCGACGGCGATCGCGCGCCGCATAATGGGTAACGTGCTTTGAATTATTCATATGCATAATAATAATAATAATATTAATAATATTATTCATAACGTACGAAAATTACGTTTTCTTTCGAACAGAATATTTCACAAATCCGTAATATATACAGTGAATACTATATCTCCGGTTTCGGAGAGCACCAATTAAAACGCGCTCGGTTCGAGTAACAAATCATCGGCCGTGGAGCTTATACCTATATCATGTAGTGAATCATGCCTATATATTGAAACGTGCTAGAAGACACACGCGCTCGCTTTTCGCCAATTATCTCGTTAAAAAACAATTATTGAAAATACTCCGGATACGACACGACAAACTGCATATTATTCACGTATACATCGGGTACAGGAACAAATTAAGTACCAAAATATATATCATTGGACGAAGAAGTCAGCAGTGGCTGTGGCAGGACCGGTTGTCCGGCACAAGCATAATACTACAGGAATAAAATAATAATAAAGAAACACGTTCGCATTTATTGCCTCCGCATCGGGTATGTCATATTAAACTGGGAACGGTGAAACGGTTGATTAATAACAGTTTTGTACTCGGCGCGTGCGTATTTGTGAGTGTGTGTGTGTGTGTGGGTGGATGTGTGTGGTGTGCAATTGGTACGAGTTGTACGAACAATTTGTCGGGTACCCTCGTCGCGTGAGCGAGGTCACCCGATGAATACAAAAGTAGTTCAATCGGTGACTACAAGCTTTCGTCGCGTCGAATACACATTACGTACGCCCCATGCTCGCGGTTTATCACACGAGCCGCAAATACTCAACACCGAGGCACACGCATCCTTTTGGAAACCAAAAGAGTAGGACAATACTTGCTTCTTGTATTAATAAAATTGTCATCTATACGTTGAGTAAAAATGTACTCTAGTTGGACGTATTACAGTTGAGTCATATGACCCAGATTTACAGTAAAAGGATTGAGAATTTTGAAAAATGACCTCCCAAAAGTGCCATATTGACAATATTTTCAATCTATAGAATTATTGATTGAAACTTTTGGACCAGGAACTCTACTCGAAATCGTGCTTACAAACATAAGAAAAAGAAAAAACACACAAATTTGCAAAATCAATACATTCCTCGCTATCGCTCAGAATCTAAAAGAACAAAAAAAAAATAAACATTATTGTATATTATACTAGCTTCTTTACTTCTTTCAGAATATAAAATGTACTACAATACATGTAATATATTATAAATAAATTAAGATATTAATGAATTAATCAAACGTTATATTAAATGCATAAATAATTTTAACATAATTTGTATTTGTAAATACAAATGAAAATGCAATATTAATAGATAAACACATTCTACCAAGTAATAACAATTAAACGAAATGTTTATATTTTCAAGTTGTCGTTCTATACGTATATACCAAAATTATTGTGTTAATTATGTAATGTGAACCGATCCTAGAAAATTAAATTCCAGACTCCAAAGTTTCCAAATTGGACTTGGAAGATCTATAAGATGCAGACTGACGCGAATCGAAGGCAAACACATCAACAATGAGAGTGTTGCTCGGTGGTGACGGCGGTTGCTGCTACAGTTATAATATTATTATAATTATTATTATTATTACACCCACATTTGAATTAATCATCGGATCAAGTCCATAAACATGAATGAATTCATTATTAACTCAATATACCAGAACGAGATTTCGTGCACGCGCCAAGCAGTATGATGTGTAGAATAGTACGGGAGCCTGTCACGGTCAAGACGTCGTATATCACGCATTATACACGTGTGTGGACGTACACTGGCAGAAGTTTCAGAAGCAGAGGGCATGCAAGGGTTATGTTACTCACTGCGGGCTATGTTATTTTCTGGCCACGGATATAATATGTATTACCGAACGGTGTTTTTGATTGTTGCGAAACGTTCGCAGCAAACCAAACACCACCCTCTCCGCCCACGCCGCCGACAACGAAAAGAAATTATACTAGAATCGGTTATACGACTTTCTCGGCGGATCGGGTTATGATTTGTAACGGTGAGAATACGACGTATGATCTAAAAACAAATCTCGCTATCGATCACAAACGCGCGTCCGCAACGCCTACAAATTCTTGTTCTTCAACGATACAGCTATTATCCGCACAGTATACCTATATGTATATACGTAAAAACTACTCGTATACTTCTTACACTACCCGTGCGTAGAGGACGAAGATAGAAGAAAGACGCGTCATCTTCGGAATTCAATCGAAATCGTAATCGAAAACCATATCCTCGACTACGCACGCGCATAATAATATGCACATATACATATAATTATTTATACACTACAACATGACGGAACTCCATTAAAACATTATGCGGTATAATAATATTGTTATCATCGTAATATACGTATTTTTACAATGCTTGCAATCATTTCCGACTCAATCATTCGACGTATCGAATAGACGTTAAAATATCTTAGGGAAATACTGATATAAAATCACAAACGTATTAGTGCGTTATTATGACGTAATATCATGTATACGTATTGTTTTTTTTTTTTTAAACAATAAAAAACCAAATGTATTCTTCTCCTGTTTTATTATTATTATTATTATTATTATTCCACTCTTCGCATGTTAACATTTGTTTTTTTATTTTTTTTATCTTGCAGAGGTGAATTTCATTTGGGGTTTTCTCGTTCGGAACTTCAAGGCGTTTCGTGGTATCAACTGTTGCATTGGGAATGTATGCGTGAAGCCCAAAGCAAACACAGGCTAAGTAAGTACTATAACTGAACGTATATCGCGATATTATAAACCGAACCGGAGATGTCAGCCCAGAAACTAGATAAAAATGATATGTAAAAAAAACTTGGCCTAACCGTGATATATTACACGAACGCGTTAATCGCAGAGAAAACCAGTATAGTTGTAAATGTAAATATTATATGAGTGTTTGTGCGTGTCCATGTTTAATTTGAAATACGCGTAATAACAATTATTATTATTATCGGTTGTAGTTACACAATCGGAACAGGATCGTTCTTGCATACTGTTGGCCAGGGTACAAAAGAGGGCCACAGGGGACTGGCTCTGGGTACACTGCGTGTTACAGGTCAAAGACAACATGGAAAATAGCCAACAGCCAGTCATCGTCAGCACAAATCAAGTACTTACGTAAGTAGACGTTTACGTTATTCATTCGTTGTTAGTGTTGTTGTTGTTGTTATTATTATTATTATTATTTCTGTTCTGCCATTATTTCTACATATTTTCTGTTTTTTTTTCACATCGTTATTACTTCTATATTTCTTCCAATTTTTTTGTTTTACACCTTATAGTTGGCACGATGACGACGTTTGTCGCGTCATCACGTGTAACCTCTACAGTCTACACTGACACAATTAAAATCTGGTAAATTGATTATACACCATTAAACATCTATCACCTTAACACGATCTATTTATTAAACTCGTCGTAAAAACATTGAGTCAACTCTCGTAAATCATCCGTTCAAGAAAAGCGCTTTAAATTTATAAGTTTTTTTTTAATAACCATTAAGTTACCTACAATATAATAACAAATTTGTTATTTTAATTTAAATTATTTATTTAATATATAAATTAATATAATTTTAAAAAGAGAATGAATGCGTAAACACTAAACAGCCGTAAGAAATTTCACCGTCGTGAAAAATTACCGGTGGTTCAAATCAATAACATATTATAATAGACAATAGTCTACACATATTACATTATATTACATTATATATTACCACACTGGTACATTTATTCGCGGAATGAGATACACGTATAAACACGTTTGCGTCGTACGTATACTAAATATATAGGCGTATTACACAGCGCGAACGTGTTTTGGAAGCCGTTACGATCGCATGCAGAATCTGTGCGGATGCGACAGTCTCCGCTATCAGAGCCATTAGGATCGACCGCGGCCGAGACGTTACACCATTTTCTTTTGTTTTTTATTATTTTTTCTTTGTCACTCTACATTATAATATTATATAAGCATGCGTGTATTGTAAAATAAAAACGTTATAACGATTCCAAAACGCGTTTGACAGGGCACCACCACTGCAGCAGTCCACCACCACAAGCGATTCCGGAAAATTTATTGAAACATGTAAATACTTTTAAAAACGTGTCCGCGTGCGAGTGGCGTTTAAATACGTGTCAAAACGTCACCGTTAATATTTTATACCACTCGTGTGCTGCACACGAGTTTATTGGTATCGATTTGCTCGACGTGTCTTAAATAATAAATATGCTATACAATAAAATAGTAATAATAATATAATGAAATAATAATCGTAACGCGTAAAATGGAAATAACAATAATTTTATAATAACAATAATAATAAAAAAATAATGATTAAACGATCAAACGGACGGGCGGGAATGAGAAAAAAAACCTGTGGAAACGTTAATGGTCGATAATAAAGTTAACGACCAGTCACACGACGAACGCGCGCGTGGTTGAAACAGCGACGGCGGCGGTTGTCGGCGGTTGCGGCATCACTGGTGACAAATTACCGGCACTAATAACAACACAACACTACGGAAGCGAGTCAAAATTGCCGTTGTCGGTGGGTTGTAATACTAAATACGTATGCACATATATATATATAGATGTATACGAGATAAACGCTACAATCGTTGCTATGTTTAAATAATCCCGAAATGAAAGAGACTGAGAGAGATACATTCGTCCGAGTGTACAATGGAAAATGTATTGTCATTTCCGAAACGACAAACAAAAAACCCATGCGAAACCGTTGCAATGTATATTTCTGAATTGTTAACATCATTTATCTTTTACGATCCGCTAACCACCGCGGCGTGGCCGCCGTTGCTCTTGCAAATATAATATTGATTTGACGGTTCGTCTTGACGTTTATTGATTGTTTTTAACTTTTCGCACAATATACACGTATATTAAATTAACGTGCTCCCGAACAATGACTATTGCAAACCATAAAACTAAAATTTCACGTTAGATTTCGGAAAACTTCCGACCAGTATGTTTTATACTGCACCATACATAACATTTTGGTCGTTAGAAATTAAAATCGCTCCAAACAAATTTAGTGTAACGTAAAACTTAATAATTTATTCGAATAGTAGGTATTTGCGTTATTAAGTATAGTGACTACTAAACATTATTTATTTGCATACGTATCTTTCACGTCAAAATATAAACTAGAGGATTATCGTTTATCGCTTGAAGAAAACGGGACCCTATTACTGTTTAACCCAAACTGATCAATCAAATTAAAGCATTTACATAAATTTAAATATAAATACAGATGTATACTATATTGTAATTGTACGGACTAATAAGCAATGTGTTGCTTGACTGTTATGTTTAAATTATTCCTTTAAGTGACATTACAAATCAAATACCAATGTAACAATATAAATTTGTATTCAATTTAATGAAACGTTATTTAAATATATATAAATACCAATGTAATATAGAATTTTAAACCACACGACTATAATAATACAAATGTATGAGTAAAAATATGTTAATCGTTCAGAAACTAGAGTGATTTCGAAAAAATGTATAACGTTTTTCAACACACGTTTCGACACTTTTTTTTTAATAAAAACAGCAATTTTCAATTAAGTTAATATAGTAGTTATTTTCAATAAAATAATTAAAGTCTATAGCGTGCCTTTATTACACCTCTGCGACTTAAATTAAGTCAACTAGATGTGGATTTTAATGCAAAATAATGTTTCAAAAGTAGAAAGTAGAATATTTTATTGCACAAATAATTGTATATAATAAAAAAATAAGAAATAGTATAGTGGGTAGTTGTTTGAGTTATTCGATTCTACACATAATACGCGGACGAAAATGAATTACTTTAGATGAAAAAATAAATAATAATAATAATGATAATGATAACAATTCCTGAAAGGTAAAGTAATAATAAGTAAAGCTATGTTTACTTATTATTAAATAAAATCATTTTGAGTAATTTCGTAATGCTATAACAGAACTTTTGAGTTGCTACAGTGCTAATAGAATAACAGATAAAAAAAAGTGTTATAAATCGAACGAATATAAAACAATAACTGAACGATAACAATATGACTGTGTGTAGGGTTTTATGATGAAAACACCACTGATAAACCATATCTGTACGGGTGCAATATAATTGCAGACGTTTTATCTTTTTCATAACACGATTGTGGACGTTGGATACGAAACAATAGGTCCACAATTTTACTTTAAAAATGACACGAATACTGATGATTTTCAATGCAACGTTGCCAAGTTTATAAAATTATTATAATATTAATTGATATTTTTTAATATTAATTAATATTTTCTTGCGACAAAATCTTTCTTGTATTATTATCTATCTATGTTTAAATTTTCATTAAATTCGGATCAAAAAAAGATTTTTTCCGAATCTTTTTTGTCAAATTTTGGGTAGTTTTTTCAAAAAAAAAAAAATTTAAAAATTGAGAAATTCAAAAAATAATCTCTCTTAAGTACCAACTAGAGGCAAATCCGGTTTCAAAAAATTGCTGATCGAGACTTTTGGACGAGTAGATTTATACAAAAAAGTGTTCACAGGAAAAAAATAACAAAAATAAACATCATTGTAAAAACACTTCTTAATTTCTTAAGCTTCTTAATTTCGTTCAGAATAAAAAAAAAAATGTAGTCAAATAGAGGACGGCTAATTTTATAGTTTTTTACGTTCAAATTTGGTCTTACACCGATCCTGGGCCAATAACATTGAACCAGTGAAAATTGAATTTTAGTTTTTTTCTATGAAAAACAATTTTTTTCGATAAACCAGCTATATATATTTGAACATTGATTCCGAAGTGCATGGAAAATTCAAATCATATTCTCCAATATTCGCCAAAGTTTATGTTACTGTTTAATGATACGTGTTTAAAAGAGTATTTTGGTTTTATATTCATATTAATATTTAAAAGTTACTTAAAACAGAAAAAGTGATATACAGAATCTTTCGACAAATAAATTGATGTAACAGCTAGTTAAAAATATTTAGCGATTACGACTTCCGCTATTTATTTATTCAAGGTTTTTAAACGGGTAGAACCATTCTTTCGTCCCCAAATTTTTCATCCGGGATTCACCGCGTTGTGCTGAATAACTGAAAGTATTCTGCAAGAATACTTTTTTCGTGCAATACTCGCGGAACACGAAATCATTGATGTCGACTGGCAGCCACCATAAAATGATATATATTAAATGAATATTTATTTATTCATGTATATTTTTATAATACGCACATGCATATCGCGTATATGCGATGTTATACGTTCGTGGGAAAAATCGTTGCGAAAACTTTCACCGGAGGCTATATTAAAATAAAAAATAATATATGCCAAAACGTTGTCGCACGTAAGTCTGCACAAGTCACAGAAAAACGGACACGGTAAACGATATTGTCGGAACGGAGAATAAATGTACACGGCGTGGTGATGTTCGCCGAAGAGTTTGTTTGTTGCAGGTATATACCCACGATCGTGAGAACACGAGTGATGAAAACCCTGACGGAACTGCGCGGAATGTATAAAATATAACGTTATATCGCGTACTCGGGTGTACGTACTATATATACACGATATTCGGGTCGTAAACGTGCGTATATAATAATATTATAACAGTAATGCACTGTTTGCGCGCCGCCGAAAACGTGTTATGATTTTACAACGAAATTCTAGAGTATATAGGCATCACGCTGAAGAACGCGTATTATTATTATTATTATTATCATTATCATTACACGCGTAAATAATGTACGTACATCGGAAAGTATGTTTGTGTATAATATGCGATGTATATGGCTGTAGGTATACTTTGGGGGACGTTTAGCGAGCGACGGAATAATAGTACTCAGATACACATTTCACAGCATTCTCGTACATTTCCCGAATAATTCGAAAAAGCCAACTTCCCTGGGGTGGCAAATTTTCGAGTTAACAGTATATTATAAGAAGTGTCAAAAGCATATGCGTATCCTGGGCTCTAGAGGTTCCACTGGATCCTAAATGCTGAAAACAAAAAAATTTAATTTCGAAAAGTCCATGAACTAAAAAAACCATTTTAGATGAAAAATATACTAAATATAAATAGTTTTAAGTACACTATAAGTCTAATTCAATTTACGGCAGTCAGTGGCGGGGGTTGATGTGAATCGCTTATTCGTCTCTCTTCTAAAGGTTCACCATATTAGTACCAACAACCTACACAATTATATAGACATGTTTTAAGCGTAAGTTTTAAGACAATTTAAAGCGGCGTGATAACGACAATATTTTCAATAATTAAAACAAGGGACATCATTTTAATATTTTCTATAGAATACGAAATGGTAAAATACACTTTCAATCAATATACAGAACACTCATGTCTCATTCTGATTTTGAATATTAATACAAAAAAAAAGCGGACATAATTCGCTCTATGCGGTGATAGTGTGATACACGATTGCGGGTGACACCTAAATTGCCTCCCGTTGACCCCTCGAATTACCCTACCGTTTTAAAATTTACAATTTACTCGAAATGCCTCCAATAAAATGCCAAATTAATCGATTTTAAAAATCTTGGAAAAGGACTTGGAAAATTAAGTAAGCCCTATTAAAACTACTCAAATTCTCACCGATTATTTTTAAATTGCATAAGGTTCATGCCTATTTTTTTTTTATTTTTGAGTGGGGGAAGAGACTAAATCAATCAGATAATTATGTTAGCCCCAAAAATATTATCCAAGTTGCGCCAATGTTTATTATCACTAACCTAACTGAGAAAAAGAAAAAAATATGTTTGATGAAAAAGAAGTATCGAGAAATTCGTAATCGTACGTAATTAGATAAGAAAATTTAATGCGAAATTTATTATTGCTTATGCCTTATTTTCAATTGGAAATGTCGATCTAAGTTAGATCTAGTTCGATTTAAGTTAGACTTAAATCGTTGTCGAGCCTCTCTTAAACTTTTTTTTCACTTCGTTCAGAACCTAGTGTTTATACAGTGATGTTTTTTTTCTTCTTTTATTTTCTGTATACACTGATAAAATATATTATTGTTATCACTATTCACTATACCTTATTGAGTTAATTTTTTCTTTCGATATTTGAGTATTTAGTAAATACACCCTTTTGAACATGTAGTACGTGAAGTCATGCCACAGGACATAGTACAGGAGGTGGGCCGCAGTCATAAGTTCACACACACACACAACACTGCATCGGTCTGCAGGTGTCCCGTGCGAATAATCCGATAAAAATGGACGCACTGTTATGGCGGCGACGTATATATCAAATTTTTATTATTACTTTTTATTATATTATAGTTATAATGTAACAACAACATTGTGTGAAATGGAGAAAAAAAGGACGCTCTCCGCCGACCCATGAATTCCCACACGCGTCAAATCTTACTCCTCCTTGTCCGACGGCCGCACACGAGCAGTGCGCGTTGCTGTTGCTGCAAGTTAATTGCGACAATATTAGGAGTCCCCCCTCCTCGGTAAACGCGTGCACTGTTATAATTTCCGGCGACCTCTCTCCGGTTAAAAGGTTAGAAAAATATTATTTTCTTGATAGTTCCCCCGTACACTCTCCATTGAAATGTCTCACGTATTAGTTTTATTATTATAATTATTGTTATTATTATTATCTTTATTATTATTATTATTATTATTGGTGATGATGAACGCACGCGTGCGCATAGTTATCCCACAGATATAATGATACGTAAATTATGTACGTGTGTGCGCGTGTGTGTGTGTAATATATTATAACACTCGCAGAGGGCGTCGTCGTCTTCATAGTCGTAGTCGTCGACAAGGCAGAGGTCAAATGAGTTCTGCGGCGCGGTGGGCTATAATACTACGGGGCGAGGGGAAAGCAATATAATTTATATTAGAAAACAATCGATTCCGATCTATAAACTACCCGGCGAGCACCGCCCCGCCCCGTCGACGATCTACGCCCGTTATGCGTTCGACAACGCGTTCGCGCCTTGGCGAATCGCAAACTTTGTAATTATCCTTCTCGCGGTGAGACTTACAATACACATAATGTGTTATGTGCGTGTACGCCGTTGGTGTTATAATGCTCTCCGACGAATCGTATCACCATTGATCACAAACGATCCCGTAATGGGAAGCTATCCATAACGCGAGTGTGTATCATAATAATTCATTTATTTGTATAATAATAATATGATAGACGTAACGTAATATGCGCGTGCGAAATTGTTCGCGAAGTATGCAAGAAGGTTTTACCCTATACAATCATCTCTCGAAATCGGTTTTATACCTACGTTTTTACCGTGGGCAATGGATTTATTCCTAATTATTATTGGTATAGTTTTTACTATGTGAACATAATTTACTTAAGATACTTTAGATTCTAAACGAAGTAAAAAAGCTTATGTTATACTGATGTTTATTTTTTTTTCCTCTGTAAACACTTTTTCGTATAGAAATACTTGTCCAAAAGTTTCGATCAGTATCTCTATAGATCCCGAATCACTCCCATATGATACTTTAGATAGATCAGTTTTCAAATTTCTCAATACTTTTTCCAAAAACGGATAAAATCTGTCGAAATTCGAAAAATTTACAAAAAACGGCAAAATATGCAATTACCGGAATTTCCGTAAAATCAAAAAAATTGCTTTCCCGAGACTTACACCATCCACCAGTTATAGTTAACACCAATTTTTTTGTGGGTATCACGTCATACCAAACTGACTTCGTACGATTCACTATGCAGTCAGGTTATGGTATACGCACATTCTGGCCGCGCGTGCGCTTAAAATTTTTTTGTAATATTTTTCATCACGTCGCGTGCCGTCTGTGACATCGTAACACTTGAATTGTATTTCCCCCCCCCTGTTATTATATACGTCCTATATGTTGTATTATTAATTTTATTATTATTGTTGTTGATGTTATTGTCGTCGTCGTCGTCGTTATTATTATTTCGTACTCATAAATATACGATGCCGCACGCGGTGGATCTCACGAAACACCAAGAAAGCGGTGTAATATCATAGTAGGAGGCAAGAAAGGTTAGAAAGGTAGAAAGAAAAAAAAACGGCGAAACGTGCAATTAACGAGACTTCTGAAATCGTCCACGGTCGTGACGGTCGATCTTTCCGAGGGAAAATGTGGAAAAAATATAAAAAAATAAAAAAATCATTATAATACCACCGCCGAAGACTGTAGAGAATGGCAATCTTCTTGCTCCGCATTCACCTTTCCTATGTATAGGTGTGTGTGTGTGTGTGTGTAAACCATTGTGAACGTGATGATCACCAGTCACCCCGCGTCACTCGGATGTTATTACTTGTATACGACCAAACCCCCCTGACCAGCGTGTATATAGTATAAGTGTGAGTGTGTGTGAGTAGGTGGAACCCGCATATACATCTATATGACTCGATGATCTGCCTTGGAATTATGACGTCGAAAATGTAAATGTAAATGTATATAATTCATACATATAGGCACGGTACACGGCACGGTACTACACATATAGTGTTATATCCACGAAATAAATATCAAATTTCGACGTTCATAACACCTCACGCCTTGCGGGTAGCACTACGTACCTATATACAGATAATTCATACATGTGTAATTTAACAGTATATGTGTGTGTGCGTATGCTTGTGCATTTAATTATATACTCACATGACAACGTAAGTCAGTTTCACTTCAAATCGCCGCGGCCCCGGTCCGTGATTTTATTTTTATTTTTCGGTAAAACTGTCGATGTCGGTAAGTCGAGAAGGACCCGGCGATGACGTCGTCCAACACCTCTGGGGGACATATTATTTATATATATATATATATATGCCGGACCCAACCTAATCGTATAAACCAGCGGCTACGGTGCCTTTATAAAATATTTTGAATTATTGGTGAAATGATTTCAACAACTAACCGTAATCAAACATCGCCTGTAAAATATATCAAATCATTTAAAAGCTAATATTACGTTTGACTTGAAAAATAAATCAAATCCTTTAATTTATATAATATAAAGGGCTAAAAAAGCTGAAGCCCTCCCCATCGACTGTATTAATTAATTATTAAGTGACTTTTTTCAAATCAGTCTCGAGTGAAAAATAATTTCAATTGTGTTACTCTTCAAAAATTTTAATTTTCACCAATTTCTTATTCTAATCACATGCAGACTTTATAAAGTTTTCAAAAAAAAAAAAAAAAAATTATAAAGGCTTTGAAAATAATTCACTTTTTGAAAGTCTTTATTTCTAATATGATTTTGAATCCAGTTAACTTTTACCTACTAAATAAATTACCAAATTATTTTTTTCTATGTTCCATGTTTCATAAAATTTATTTGGGTTCTGGGTGAGTTACTGTTTGTACGAGTTTTTTATTATAACAGTTGTTTAGTTTGTTTTTGTTATCTTATCTACTTTTCGAGTAGAAAAATTGTCACTTCACAAAATCTCCGGACAATTCATAAACAATTAAAGCATTTTTTGAAAGGATCTTGAGAGTCAAGATCTAACTTCATTTATATGAAGATCTAATATTTATAATTTTACTTTTATTTTAAATATTCTGTAAGTCCAAAGTCCTGTTTATAATATCATACAATGTGACAATTTAAAATAAAAATCTCCCTTTGAATATTTCGACGATGATCAATTTATGTGCTTAATTTTTGCAGGGACCAAGAGGCCACAGTGATGCGAGCCAACAGTTGGCTGTATCATTATTACATGGTGCAAAGCAAACTTCAGTACGGTATGCAATTCGAAGCTCAGGCGTCTCCACGCGCACCATCGACGGGACCGATGGTGCAGCAGACGGTCGCGCCACCGCCACCCACCGTACCTCTGTACGCTTATCACCACCAGGAATCACCGCACGGTGGTCACCGACAAGATTCTGCGTACCCTCCGACGGAACACCAGCACCAGCAGCACCAACATCAGCAACAGCAACCTATGCACTTCCATCACTTGCCGGAAGGGTACTTTCGGTACGCTACAGCCAATCCAGTGGCGGGACCGGACGCTGCGCCCACGTTGACCACGGGCACAGTTATGGCTATAGGCACGACGAAGCGGCATAGACTGGAACCGGAGCCCGTAGACTATTCGATTCATTCACCCGAACAAACGCCGCCACTTAAGACCGAGGATGGTGTAGGTGGCGGAGGTGGCCACTCGTTGACTGCTGACTCACCCCCTTCACCACCGATGGGCGGTGACTCGGGCGGTGGATGTGCCGTGGCCGCCACGGCCACTTTGTCGTCTGCCGCACTGCCATCGGCAACGTCACTAGGTCGTTCCCGGGCCCTGGTCAAGGCGGCAATGGACCCGGGTGACCTAATGATGGAGACCTGGAACCCCAGCCCACCGTGGTCGGACTGCTGTTCCGGAGGTTCCAGCGCCCTGCAGAAGGTCCCAGACGTGGACATGATCGGAAGTGGTGGAGGTGGGGGTAGCAGTTACTGCGGTCAGCCGACACCACCGACGCCCGGTAGTGGCGGCGGTTCGTATCACCAACCGTCCTCTGGCGTCGTGCCGGCGCAACATCACTCCGGTGGTGGCGGTGACGAAGTTCCCACAGCCGACCTCGTCCATCAACATCACCACCACCACCACCACCACCATCAGCCGTCCACATTCACGTTCGACTGGCCCGGCGAACAGTACGTGCCAAATGTGCACGAAGTGCTCGTCGAACCGACGCCCCACTATCTAGTCCCGTTTCCACCATGGCCACACGCCGCCGAACACCACAGGCTATTCCCGCTCCAACCACCGCCGCCCGGATCGCTAAATCGACCGTCGCTAATCGTGCGCGTCGACCAGGATACCACAGTCGCCGATACGTCTGTTCAAGGTAAAATTCAATGTACCATTATAGAACTCGGTGGCGTACTTAGGGGGGGGATTAAACTTGACTCTCCACAATCATTCAAACCCCCCTCTCCCAATGGTTTTAGAAATTGCACAAAGTGCCCTTATAGAGGGCTAAAACAAACAATAATGTATTAAGTCTCCAAAATGTACATTATTGCGCCCAGAGATGCAACACAGAGCCTTTGCCTTCCCTTGGACTTTCCAAAAGTGATTTTAATTGTTATTATTTTATTGAAAAATATTTCATTGATATTCTTTCAATATGAAATACACTTTTTGATGTTTGAATTATTGTGAACCTCTGTGATAAAATTCCTGTGGGCGCTCCATGGTTGCACCCCTCCATAGTAAAAGGGGTTAATTATAAATCAACGAATATTTCTTAGGGGTGAGACTGTAGGGAAATCTAGGATTTCAATGTTATTCTGAGTGAAGAGTGATAAAAGTAGCTTGAAAGTTTTATTCAGCCTCACAGTAAATGTTATTCTTCAGATAGGTCATTTTTCAAAATTTTTAACAAAAGTTCTAAAATCAGAAAGAAACCGCCCTCATTACGAGTAAAATCAATAAATAAACACAAGTGATAAAATTGTAACTCCAAAAATAATGACACTACAAAAACATGGAAATTTCGTCGATTATCGACAATAATGTAACATGTACTTGATTAACATTTTGTTTTTCACTTATTTAATTATGGCTACTTTGTTATATTGTTAAACGAAAACGGTTTATAGACAATTAAAACTACAATTTTTCTTTATTATAATTATTTATAATATATTTCTTCAAGAGCCTAACTGAACGGGCTCGTGTTCATTGTATATTGTATTTTTAACGGCTGTAGACTGTTTACAGACCAATTTCAAGGTTCCAAATCATTTGTTTACTTTCGCGAATTTTAAAATAGTTTTCCCTAAACAACTCTTTAGCCATGTGCGATTTCCGTATAGAATCTACCCCGGGTGATGTGATGAATACGTAATGCATTCAAGTACATAAATATTATATTACGTCACGCATAAAACTCGTACAGTTATCACTGCAAAACGATAATAATCAAGAGCGGTGTCGGAGTTGACCGGCCGACAAAGACGACCCCCAAATTAATGTTAGTATGTGTGTACAGTGTAGGCGTGCTCCGATTTTCAATTAAAATGTCTATAGCTGTACGGTATATAGTGCGCGTGCACGTCGTTGTTTTATGTTCGCCTCCTGTTTTCAAAAAAAAAAAAAAAAACGGAAAATTAGGAAGTCCTTTTTTCTTTTCTTCCATAATAATAATAATAATATAATAACGGAGCAGACGCCAAAAATCTCACAGACCCTTTGGCGGCCGAGAACGGACAAAATCAAACAGAATCCAAACACTATACTATGTAGACACAATATGACAACATAGATAAAATAGACGCGTCGTCGTCGGTATAATATTCGTCATCGCGTTAAATTAAAGAAACTTCACATTATATTTTACTATTATTACATGAGTACTGTAAACAAATGTGTGCGCGTATGTGTATGTGTGTGTGTGTTCTAGCTACACGATACAATCGCATACAGTACACATACACGCAAACTATATACCTAATACACGTGTATTTATTTATTCTTCTACTTTTTTCCCCCTCGAACGTTTCCACGTTTCCCCCATAGTTTAGCTGTTTCCGAAACGAAAATAATTTGATAGTAACTTTTTTGCTACAGCCTATGGCGCCACGTTAAGTCCACTATATCATTACACGTGCGCGCACATTTCTCCAGTGACGTCTCCTCCTGCCCGCGGTTAAGTCTACCGCGGTGCAAGGGCATGGAACCATTGTGTAGTTATTATCATTATCATTTTTTTTTTTCGGGGATTTATAATGTCAGGTCTTCGGGGACCGGATGCTGTTGTGTTGTACACACAGTATGTCTGTATCTGTGTGTGTATGAAATATACAAGTACCCGTGTATTATATACATATGAGGACGTGGGAAATAAGTGTTGGTCGTCGACGGTAGATGAAGCCGCCGCCGCCGCCGCCACCACAGTTATAACAGCAGCAGCGGTTGACAACGATATGCTAATGAACGTGAAATGTAAACATTTCTATGAGTGTGTGTCTTAAACACTCAAGACAGTGCGATCAACGCGTTACTATATGACAAACACTGGAAATATTTGCAATTTTCGGCGGTGATTTCGTAGACATAAAATGTTTTATGTTAAAATTATTCAAAAAATAGCATTAACATGGTTCTAACTTCAGTAACCAACAATTATTCTAACTGCACTACCACCATTGATCACGTTTCGTAAATAACATCCGAAAGTTCTGAAATATTATATTATTCACAGTATCCCGCGAGAGAATATGTTCATTGTTATTTAACATCGGTAAAACATTTTAATTTTTTTTACATATTATTTAAAATTGCATTTTTATGGCAAAATAATTACTGTATTTTACCCACGACATTTTTGAAATTTTTTATTTTCACAAATCGCTCTTATTATTTTTAACTTAATATTTTGGAAAAGTATATTGGTTTTGAAAATTATAGAATTTAAATTTTTCTTATTCATCCATTCTTTTAAGAGATAAACATTTTTCATAAAAATATATAGTTTCATTAATACTTTACATTTTACAAACAAAAAGCCAAAATTTATGAATTATACAGGTTTAAATCATAATGAGTAAGAAACATTGTAAACATTGTCTAGTACTGTTCAATGCATATATTTTTATATACGAGTATAATATATAAAAATCGATTAATTTTTATCTGTACTTAAAAGAAATTTATGTTAATATGCATCTATGATAAAAAAAAAAGGTCATTAGATTTAAAATAATTGATAAAATGGGGTGTTGAGAGATTTTTGGAAGTCAGAAGGGGTACGAGGTAAAAAAAGGTTGAGAAACACTGCTCTACATATTATTATAATATCATCAAAACTCTCTATAGTCTATAAGAAATTTGATGGTTCTTGAAACTACTTCTGATACAAAATTCAAAAATAAGTTTGGATAGAAACCCTAAAAGGAGCTAAGCCCCACATATTCATTCCCTCCCCCTAGTTACGCCTATCCAAATTACTATTGTTATTGCCATGTGCATTATATTATTTTATTATTATTATTATTATTATTATATATCATGTGGTGTAATTTATTTTGTGCATTTTCGCAGACGGACGTGAAAGCGATTTGTGAACAAATAGGAAAAGCCGAGGGATCGAGGGCTAACACTGTACACGCAAGACGCTATTTTTCCTCAACTCAAAGCGATAAGAGAAAATCACGAAAATTTATTTTCGTTAAATATGCTCTCGAAATCTAATTATGCAGTTCGGTCCGCATAATCTACATATGAGGTCAATTATTGTTCACGGTGAACAATATTCCACTATATCGACCGCCTGTAAATTGATCACCAAAACATAAGTACATAACGTACCCAACGAAATATTCAACGCTTCTCGTATCGAGTAAATACTGTTCGACGAAAGAAATAAATCGTATTTCGGTCTCTCTTTTGATAAAGAAACAATGTTATTAATATTTCAATGAAAAAAATGATATGATTGTGTATGTCGGTGATCAATATTACTTGGGATCAATATTAACCGCGTTCCTTGTATAAATAAAAACGCAGTAAGTCGTGTACTCGTAGCTACACGAAATACTTATTATTATTATTGTAATACAACTATACAACAGACTTTGTAAAATTGATTAATCTTTATAATATTTTCATTATATACATTAATCACCAAGCTGTGCCTGTGATCTCTGTTTTTAGACAATTTTCGTAGGAAAAGCCTAACAGTAGGCATATTATATAGTACATTATTGGTACTTGTATAGCTATAACATATTATTGGTTAGTTTATTATTATCACTGTGTTACATTTTAAGAGAATCGTTCCCCGTCCATTATTCTTGTTTAATTTTTTAATATATATTTTGAATTTGTTGATTTTTTTATTATTTTTATTATTCATTTTATTTTTTTTTCAAACAATAATTTGATATATTATATTTTATACACTTGTATGTATTTTATTTTATAAAATATAATATATTAATCAATTATTATTTATTATACGTGTTTCTAGTGTATAATATTATTACGGCTGGTCCAGTGCAATAAGTTCGCATATTATATTGTCATATTATATAGCTATGTTATTTCTTGTTATTAAATTGTTCATTATTATATATTATTTTACATTGTGTACACTTTTTTTACATATTATGTATATATATATATATATAACTAGTTTAATAGTCTATGATGTTAAATTATATTTGTAGAAATAAATTTCGAAAAACAAATCAGTCAAAACAAAATCAGTCTTTGTTTTTTTTCTCTCTCGTCTACAGTTTCTCGATATTATACGACTACAATATAATATAAGCGTACGTATTTCGAAATACAATAATGCGGTTATGAGTCGTCGCCGTCGCCGCCTTCAATGACCGTGTATATACAATACCTCCTATGTATTTATTATTATTATTACATCCCAAATCCGATACAACGTGGTGGTAATTATAATAATCGTCTTGGCTGTTGGCGGCGATCCGGTCGTATTCGTATACGTGTTTGTGTGAGTGTGTGTGTGTGTGTGTGTGAGTGTATTATAGTACAGTATATCCCTACGCTCTCGGGTAACAGTATATTTCGGTGATTTGTCAAAAACCACGTTGGGCTTCGCTCCTTCGGCCCGGCGGAGTTAATGCGTTCGTGAGTGCGATAAACAAACAATTCGTGGCATTTTAATCGCGTCAGCTACCATCAACGGTTAACATTATAAAAAATTTAGAAAGAGAAAAAAAATAAATTATTATCGATGGTCTTTACACAATACGTTTTATACAAATATATTAATATAATAAATAAAACATGCGACGTGTGTGACGGACCCGATAACAACGTTGTTGTCGACCTGTCGCCGCGTCTTACGATCTCGCCTTAGTACAGGTAAAATTAGATATAAATCATCGACTCGACTCACGCAGTACCGTAGTAATTACGCCAATCCATTCGTATTCTTCCATTGTGTAGTCGTCTAGCCAAATGGTTTAAAAACTGAGATTCGTTACCCATAAAAGGGTTTTCAAAAATATTGAGTAAGGATGAAAACTATATAATAAGTATAGACTTTTGACAATATTGAAAATTTTCTCGTTTTTTATAAGTTTTTATTACATAAAATTTTAATGTACGAATATTAAAATTAAATAAAATTCAATACAAACAATAAACATATTTATATGTATTTCTAACGATACTGAAAAATCTCGAAAATCGTTAATCATATTTTCGTTTTATAACTGTTTAAAATTGATATTTTGATAGAAATCATTAGTTTTACTTAATACAAACAAATCAACGGTGCTGAAAAAATCTCGAAAATCATAAGTCAACTTTTTTATGAATAGACAAGAAAGTCGAACTTACTTCACTCCTCAGGTCATGGTGGGTGCATTGAATTAAAAAGAAAACAATAAATAATTTCTTCGGTAACACGATTATGAGCTAAGTATGTTAATAATATAAAGAACAGTAAAAGTCGTCATTTTCAACACTCTTACCTAGAGTATCTGACCTGAGGGGTAAACGGAAAATTGGTACGGTTATTGTATTTTGAACAAAAGAAATAAAATAAGCGGAATATTGGTACTATAAAATATTTTATTCTCAGTGGTTCAAAAAATGTGTGCGAAATTTAAATATTAAATATATGTTCACAATATTAATTTGGTAGTAAAAAATATGTCCAAAATTAAATTAAATATGTGTTCACAATTAAAAATAATAATAATAATAATAAAAATTTAATAATTCATAATATTTCAAAATAAAATATAAATTCACAATAGTTCAGAATATTTCATAATATTTACAATAGTTTCCCTATGGTATTTAAAAAAATATCCATTGTCATTTCTTTATTTGCGTAACTGGTAATAGTTTCATGAAGTTTGTATTGAAGTGAAGCATATTTTTTATTTTTTTTTTCGAGATGTTAAATTATTAGATTGTTCATGCCGTATACTTTCAATTCGCATCGTAGATTCATCTTGTTGAATACATTGAAGAACTAACCAAAATGATGGGTTGCTTGTTCCTACAAGCTTATTAAAATAATTATTCCACCCTTCGCAATAGTTATTTGTCCGATCACCACCATTCAATGTGACATCAAATACATTCCACAAAATTGGAGAAAACATTGAGGTACTACTAGTTCCACTGACATAGATGTCATCAAAATATTTAGGCATTAACAATAGTTCTATAGGGGTTATTGTGTATAAATAAGCCATTCCACTGGATACTTCATTGAGCGGTAAAAACGCTAAAGCATTTATCATACTGCAATTTGTTCTGATATTTTTGTTATTTTTATAAACAGTACTAAGACCTAACTGTTGAATTTTTCGCCACATAGACTGGCATAAGTGAAAAAAACATCCTTTAACCTGCACACTACCACCAAATACATGTTTAGTGGCACCTATAGCTCCTATTTCGAAATCAATCACGATATACTTTGGTTTTGGATTGTTTGAAGTTTGAATACAATTTATAACAACTTGTTGTAAAATAGTGATATATGTACTTTTTAACTTATTAGGTAAAAATGCATACACATAAGTAGAGATTTAATTTTTATACTTTCCTCGTATAACATAAAGTTGTTGGAATATATTAGTTGAGCAATTGAAAGTTCCATCCATACACCAAGTTTCCGCATAAGATAAAATATTTAAAGCGAAATTAGAGGCAAAAATCAAAATTCGCGAATCAGCTTGTTTATTATCAAACTTTATACTCGTATTTATGATGTCTTGTGCATATTAATGAATAATATTTGGTAAAATTTACAAACAACATTTGAACACAAAACCACAAATTTACATGTAGGTATGAGAAAAAGGTAAAGTTATGGACAAGAAAGCTGGACATACTTGAATGCATATTCTTCACTCCACGGGTCAAATACTCATGGTGGGTGTGTAGAATTTTAAAGGAACGATAAATAATTTCTGCAATAAGACGATTCTGAACGAAGGAAGTTACTAATATAAAAAATAATAATGGTCGTCATTTTTAACACACCCACCAAGAGTATCTGACACGGAGAGCGTAGAATATCCGTGGTGCAAAGTATGTCCGGCTTTCTTATCTATACTCTTTTTTTTTTTTTTACGAAAGGACAGTGTGATCAAATTCGTAGATTAACGCGTTAAAAATATCTATTAAAATGAAAAAATACAAAATAATTAAATACCTAACCCTACTTTAGTCTTTGATATGAAAAGATTTTTAATTTAAAACAATACATAAACGTATCGTGTTCGCTCAAATAAGTTCAATTCCGAATACTTGCAGTGGCTTGTGAAATCAAAAGCAAAAAAGAAATATGTAGAAGTTTACAAACTACACTACTTGTAAGACGAATATTTTTTTGATTAAATTCAAAATTGAATTACGTATTTCGCCATAGGAGTACTATTTCTCATCATTACATCATGATTATTCAATAATAAAATAATGTTTTTTCAAAAACCAAATATTTTTATTGAAAATGTTAATGAGTATGTTTGACTCATCAAAAAATGTATTGTTCACCTGAAAGAAATGTTTAGCTCCGCCACTGAATGCTACTCACTTTTCCCTAATGACGTCACTGGCCTAGGAGCACCACTCACACTTACCGATTGAGTTCGTATTTTTTTTGTTATTTTATTGTATACGTGCACTGGATGTCACGTCAGCCACGTGCACGCGTTATCTTTAAGTGGTCATCGGCTTTAATACTCACGTAGTTAAAACGGAAAAAAAACTACATAAATTGTTAAAAAGACATTACTATAGATAGAGAGAGAAACGGAGGAAATAAAAAAACGGTAATGGTCCGGCCGCAAGACCACATTCTATAATTCGACAATAATTTTGTTTCTTCTGCTTGTTGTATAGCATTCAAACGTGCATATTAATAATCCGTAGAGTCGCAATTAACACGAGTACACGCGTTCATGTGTGTTTGTGTACATTATTATAATATTGTTTTCGACGTTATCCGACCGGACCCGCCAAATATTGGACACATAAGCACTTAGTAAAAATTGCTTTTTTCGTTTTTTTGTTTTGTTTAAAAACTAAATACATTATAATATTATTATCCACTGCACGCGCGTTTTTTATAATATAACATTTGTATATATTAACACGCTTTAGTCGTGCCCCCGAAAGACGACGACAAATGTCGTAACTCTTTATATGCGAATATGGGTACTGTGTTATTATATGAAGTTTTGAAACAAGTTTTGAAAATTAAAAATTCTTTCGGACGAATTTTTTTCCTACAACCATGTAAATCTGAATTTAAGATTAATAGATTAATGAATACGTTTTCCAAAATGCATATAGTATTAGCTACTTTGAAAAAAAAAATAATAATAACTTGTTGGAAAAATCAAATTTTGATTGGAAAAATGTTTACCTAATAGAATTAAATATTTTATGTATAAAATATTTTGACTCTTACAACACTATCTGACTAGGTATTATACAAATAATTGTCATATTAAAAAATTCTGTATTTTATAACTACAAGTCTTGAGTTGTAGACATGATCTGCGAAAATCTTAAAAAAAAAAAATTTGAGTTTGACAAATATTTCAGTGCAATTTATTATTAAAAAAGTAAAGTATAGACAAGAAAACCGGACATTCTTCGCTCCTCCGGTCAGATACTCTTGGTAAATGTGTAAAATTTTATAGAAACGATAAATAATTTCTTCAATAAGACGATTCTGAACGAAGGAAGTTAATAATATAAAGGATATTAATATTCGTCATTTTCAACACACCCACACCAAGTGTATCTGACCCGAAATACGAAGAATATCTGTGGTACGAAGTACGTCTGAATTTTTTGTTTATACTTTACTTTACTTTGATTTACTTACCTCATAAAATTTTCAAAGACATTTGACCAATTTTGAGGTAAGTACGGCATTTTAAATATTTTGGAAATTTCTCGTTTTTTGTTAATTTTTAATTCATATAATTTTAATGTGTGGATATTAAGAACTGAAAATGTAATACAAACATATTCATATATATTTCTACGGTACTGAAAAAATATCGAAAATCGTTAGTCAAGTTTTTGTTTTATAACTGTTTAAAGTTGATATTTTGATAGAAATCATTAAATTTACATAAAATTACACTCTTAAACACATATAAAAAATAATTGGTTCGACCGATCTTTATGAAATTTGGTACATTTATGGAGAATTATATTACGAATATTTTGATGTAAGAAAATATTTCACAGACGAATAATTAAAAAATGTACAAGGCTTTTATTAAAAAATATCGAAAAAATTACTATAAGCATTGAATACTATAAATAAAAAATTAACATGGATTACTTTGTTACTAATTAATAATATTTGACTACTATTGGATATTTGAAAAATTTAGAGAATTTTATTTATATTTACCTTTTAGTGGAGAAAAAAAAGTTTAATCTATAAATAGCTCAAAACCCAGACCAAAATACCAATTAGACTAAAATTACTGAGAGTTTGGCAATTAATTAATTTATAAAAAGCCGGACATACTTCGCACGATGAGTGTACTTCGCACGACGGGTGGTATTCTCTTGACGGGCTTATTAAATTTTAAAGAAACGATAAATCATTTCTTCAGTAAAACGATTCTGAACGAAGGAAGTTAATAATATAAGAAAAAAAAATGTCCAAAATTTTTTTTCACATTTTCAAAATTTTCTTGCGCCAA